>JAVSBT010329185.1:0-11572 GCA_033118115.1 Pharyngocirrus eroticus
TGTGTATAGGAAGGTAGTCTTAACTCATTTTTGTCAAAAAGTGACTTAGGCCATTTTTGCTCTAGACTGTCGATATTAAAGTTCTCATATAGGCATTAAGCATATGCCAATAAATGCACTTCTTGTGTTTGTGTCTTTCAATTTTATTCTGTTAATAGCTTTGTATCATAACATGGGGCTAGACACCTTTAATAAAAGCCAACTCCATTTTTAGTTGGGAGGTTGGAGACCCAATGACAACAGTGGACCTGGTTTTCCTGACATTAGATGGCAGCAGACAGCAGAGATGGGATTTGCTCCAAACAAATTCATGGAGAAAGTTTTTATGTCTGTAGCCATGGATTTGCCAGACTTTAGATCTCCTTATGGAAGGTAAGTTCACAAAATCTTTCATTATCTCCACGGATAATTATAATGAATGATAAATTGAAATGTATGTCATTTCAAATATTTAATAAATAGTTGCTATACTTTGAATTGAATCGAACTATATAATTAAAATGCAATTATTTCTATAAATTATCTTTTTTTTCCCTTCTTTGGTATACTTTGACTTCGCTATTAGCCTTCATCCAAGAGATAAACAGACAGTAGTTGAAAGGCTTGCATTATCAGGCCTAGCTGTTGCCTATGGACAGAAAGGATTCAAATTTCAAGGGCCCTTCCCTACTTCCTTCAAATTAAATGTTCCTAAAGGAACTTTACAGATTGAACTTGACAACAAAGAGAATGAGATCATGGTCCGTAGTAGTAGAGGTTTTGAGGTAGGAATATTTCAAAAGTAAAATCCCTTCATATTATCTCAAATTAGAAGGAACCTTCAAAAAATATTTTGACCTGAATGTTGTAGGCCTGAAGCGATTTTTTTTCAATTCATTTTGAAAATATTTTGACCTGTCATCAAGCGTTTTAGCATTTCTTTTTCTTTCATTTTTAAGCTCTGTTGCAGATTGGATGATATGAAAGATATTTGTGACAGTATGCCTATGGATATGAGCTGGGTAGCAACACCAATTGTAGCCTTTGACAGCCATTCAGTCACTTTGAATCTACCTGCAGGATGTAACAACAGATGGCTCCTTGGTCTGCGCTATGCTTGGAGAGAAACCCCTTGTAATTATAAGAGGTGTGCTGTCTACAGTGTTGAAAACAATCTTCCAATGCCTCCATTAAAATCAATGAATGCTTTTGGTGCGGGTATTTTTAATGATAAAATGGCGATAGGGAGTCTAGTTTAGTTTGGAAAGAAGCTTCTGTTCGATGGGTATACATGGTAATTCACCTCAGAATATATCTATTTATGTAATTACTTAAAATCTAGATAAGAATAATGATACAGATTATGATATCTGACACATGTTAGGTATTTCTGTATTGCCTATCTGAAATATTTATTTTTCCTTTCAAGTTTAGATGCAAAACTATAAATAAACCCTTTCAATATAATATCTATTTTAACAATTCATTTATGTATCTAAAATTCATTACTTACTACTTCCAAGCATCATTATCTGCTTGCATTGAGAGTACAGGCTTCTGTAGTTTTGCTGTTTCCTTTTTTATACAATAATTCAATTTGCAGATACAATAAAATCAAGGTCTTCCATGAAATAAGACACCAATTGATTTGCTCTTTGCCCTTTTTGTCTAATGTGTTTATCAACGTTTTCATACTTGTGCCATTCCAGATTTAATAGTAGGTCAAAGAGTTCAACCGACCAATTAATTTTTGGGTGCTTGATAATATTCTTTTTCAAAATATTGCTCTTTAGGCAACAAAATCAAGAAAAAACTCTGTAGGTTTTATAGATATACACTTTTGGTCAGAAATAAAGAACCTAAAAGAGGTCATTTGCACAATACAAGATATGTGTGTGCACTCCATGTTAAATGGAGCACCTCTCTTCTTTCTGTGGCATTGTTTCAACATAAAAGGCAGAGTAAAGTTTTATTTGAATTGGACTAAAAAAAAAAAAATCCATTGAAAAACTAACCAATTAAAAGTGGTCTTATGATGTTCTGTTGGAAGTATTTTGTTTGTTACTTCATATAGCTTACATGTAATGCATCCTTCACGTCAGATAAATCTTAAAAGCAGCCAAATAAGTCTGTAAAAAAAACGCCCTCCATCCTTTCGGTGACTGACGTCACATGTAACTAAAAACCATCAGGTAGAAAAAGAGAGTAAATAATGAGATAAATAAAAACAAATAAATGGATAAGGTATCTTTAGAGAGCCAGTTCCAGGAAGTGTTATTGATTTTATCCAATCTGCACGTACCCAATAGCTATTTATAAATACAATTTTACTTTCCTAAAATTAATTTTGCCAAACCAAATTTTCTGTTTCAATGCATTTGATTCCTCTGCATTTGACCTAAGGTATTTTTTCAATGTGACTTTTAATCAATGACTCTCTTTGAACTCAATTTGCTTTATTGGAATGATTCTGGTAAAAATGATACAAGCCAGAAATAAGCAAGTTTGTTGCTCATTGGACTTTTAGTCCAAGATACATGATCCTTTTTAGGGATCAAACCGGAGTCTCTACATTATGGTATTGCAGTCTATGAGCTGGATATGCACCAATAGCCTTCTTGCATATGATCCCTTTGTTTTGTTTTTCATTCATTTTGGTATCATTTAAAATAAAAATGGGATTATAAATAACACAACAATTGGCTATGAGATAAATTATTCAAAATTTGCAAAAAGTAAACATCTAAAAAACTTTGTTGAATGATTAAGTCAAAATGGAGCTTAGAACCAATAACATATTTGCGAACAACACCGGTTATTTTGCATAGACGATGGGCATCTTTTATTGAGCTCACACAGTGTAAGGCAGAAACAGGATAAACAAATGGTGCTATCTGCACGTGTATTGAATGATGTCTGGTGCATCGGAAGTAAGATCTATCACATGTGGTTAGGCAATAATAATTTACTTTTAAAACAAAGTGTCTGCTCTATCAAGCAGTGAAAAGTTGAAATGTAATTACAATATTTCAAAATCAGATATAATTACTGTCAAATCCAGCGAGAATATTTTAATTAAAATTACATAATTCCAATCACTTTGCATAGTCATTATTTATCACATTCAAACAATTGTATAAAATGATTAGCACCAAATAACTATTCAAAGAAATTACCAATGGTGGTTGATTAAAAAACAAATTGAAGCTAATTCTGAAATAAACAGTTCCACACCTTCGTCAAAAAAATTCCTTACAATACAAAAGCAATGTATACAGTATACTAGTAGTTTGTGAAAAATAGATAAAATCTGATTATTTTTAGCTAGTAAATCTGCATTGCTAAAACTTGACTACAATACCATACACTGCTAGATTAAATAGTGATGTTAAGTGTTGTTTGTAATATTTAGTGGTAAACTGGCGTCAACACTATATCTTCACATTAGAACGCAAAAGCTCTATCTGATGAAGAAACATGTAACAGTTCGGGCTTTTGCGTTCTCATGCGAAGATATTAAGTGGTACCAAAATGTGACTATTTTGTGTTGCAATTTTCCCTACAACATCAGATGGGAAAAATAACGACACTAATTATAGTGTTGTATTGACACCACTTAATACAGTGTTGATGCCATTTTACCACTAACTATCACTAACATCACCTAAGTTGAAATGAGTGCTGTTAACATTTTTTTATCAATGTAAGGACGTAACAAAGAAAAAAGGTACAAAACTGGAATAGGGACTTTCGTATTGCAACTTTAATTTGGCTTTGACACCTTTTATCCCCAAAACACCTGCTACAAGCTGACTAAATAACACACAATAGTATTAGACAATGACCGTGGTCAGACACGCTTTTGGGAACTGTTCAAATATTGATAGTTGCAAATCTCATAAAAAGGTGATATTATAATGACATATAAATAATTGTAATATATTCTCTTTTAAAAAAAAAAGCCCCAAACAAATTAAGGGATGACAATAAGAAATTCGAATATTTTAAATGCATATACATGTATTTGCTCCATGGATTTTTAGAATTCAAGCAAATTCAACATCAAATGTAAACTTGTAAAAAAATCTCAATATATTTATGATTCAGAGATTTGTCTAGTTTATAACAGGATAACAATTTTTAAAAATCACCACCTACCAAAAGTATACAAGTAACACATTTTTGATATAAGAATACAGATAAGATAATAAATAGAAAACAAAATGTAAAAGAAATCTTGCCAAAATACTTTTCATAGGGGTTGAAAATCACACAAATTATAATTTCTCTTGATTAGATGTATAAAAAACAAGACTTTGCTGTTTCTTCTACTTCCAGTTCAGTGATATGGGTTTACTATTACTACATGAGAGTAGGTATTGCATAGCCATGGCATTAACATTTCCATGAGATCCTTTTTTCTATCTATCTTTCTTTTTTTGGACTTGGTTCTCGTTTTCTGTCAGCAGTTTCACCTTCTTCTTCCAGTTCAATGATATCCAATCCCATATTTTTGGTTGCTTGAGTGATTTTAACTGCAGTGGTTTCTATCCTGTTCTGGACGGCTTCCATGACAACGTTGATCACCATAGCAACAAGTGAGAGTCCCAATAATATGTAAAATGAGGTGGCAAGAAAGTATTTCGGGTGTTCAGGTAGCACATCACCAAAACCAATGGTGCTGAGAGAGATGAACACAAAGTAAAAAGCCTCAAGGTAGCTCCATGATTCCCACTGGCAATACAGTAGCGCCCCCAGGAGGATATAAATAACTGCAATAAATATTGCAACCAAAGGTGGCAGGTTGAATTCATCATCAACTACAAAAGTATTATCACCAGCTGCAGCGCCTTCTTTTGTGCAGTGACCAGTGTACCAAAATCTGCGCACATAAGACCAGATGAACTTGAGGCCCCTTGTGAACAATTTTCCCAAATCTGCTAGAAGAATAAGGCACAACGGGATCCCTATGATGGAATACAAAATGGTGACAATCTGACCAGTGGGGGTCACTGGAGCAATGTTGCCATATCCTAGAAATATAGAATGAATAAACTTCACTGGGAGAATCAAGTGTAAGATTGAGGAAATGGATTCGTTTGTGACTGGTGTTCCTTTCACATTTTTTATCAAAGACATTGTTTGACACAAGTTATGATTCAACATTAATTGAAAACAATTCTGATCAATGAAATATATCTAAAAGATCATAATTTAACTTATATTTAAAATTTTAAAACCCCATAGAATTTACACAAACAAAACAACAGAAACCAATTTAATATGACACACAATTATGCTAGTAATCAAGTTGATAACAAGAAAACACAAACACAAATACCTATTGTAGTGTAGATTGTTGCACAGTAGAAGAATGATCCCCAGAAATCCCAAACTTCAGTTGTGGATTCTGTATTAATTCCTCTAGCAAAAGCAGCCTGTAGCTCAGACTCATACTGTTGCAGTAGATCATTCACAAGGGATTCCCATTTCTCTGGATTTGTCTGGGGATTTATAGAAGTGTTCTTTAAATTCCCAATGATATCTTCTCTTAATTCTGAGATGCTTTGTTTTTCTGTGGCTTCATTCCCTCCTTCAATAGCTTGAAAAATGAAAGCGCCAATGATGGAATATCCCACAAGGAGTACCACAAGACCAACTGTGCTGAAGATGATTTTATTCAGTTTTTTCAGCCCTTTTTTTAGTTTTCCCATGAAAGTTGTGGGCTGTGTCTCTCTTGCCATTGTTTCTGGAAATATAGATACAATGTGAATAAATATGGATTCATGAAGATCAATCTGGTCAATTGAATTGTATAGTGTGAAGACATTAATTTAACTTTGACTAAGTGTTTCAGTACACTGAGAGGGAGTTAGATGTTAAAAAGATTTAACATAAGTCTGAAGCTTTTGCTTTCAAAGTTCACTTTGTTAAACACAGTTAATGTTGATAATCAATTTATCTATAATATGATTTAACAGAAACCTGAAGCTTTCAAAGTTCAAAGTTCTAAAACAGAACTTTAATCTAGCGAAAAACTGGCATGCCATATAGAGCTTTTAAGATAATACCATTTATCTGTGCACCATGATTTATTTATCTCGCTAATTAGTCATATCATGATACTAGCATGATACATTTGCTGCTACTATGATAGAAGTATATGTATTAACATTTTCCTAACCTTTAGAATTATCGTTTGTTTCTTCTCGCTCTTTTTGACTCTGAGCCATATTTACAACAGTAAGTTTCAAAACCTCCAATTTTCCTGACTCTTTACCCCCTTCTGGGGTCACAGACATACTTTTAACAGGTTTATGCCCAAACATAATACCCTCAAATAACCTAATCTATAAAGGTCAAAATAATCCAATCCTGATTGTCCTATTTCACCAATACTTCCGCATCTTGAAGGGGATAAACAAAGACCTTCAATACCATTAATACAATATCTTATGGCCTTCAGACTCTTATCCTAATATCCTAATTCAACCTCTATTCAATTTCCACTTATATAATATCTAGAAAACACAGTTAAGCAATTTCCTCGAATCCAAACCACTTAAAACTCCAAATGTCTGTCATTGAGCATCCAAATCTTGGGATCTAATATAAAACTAATTTCCCATTCAACACAAAGAAAGCATGACTGTGCATATATTTGATTTCTTCCTATTTGTCAAAAAAATGCATTCCTTCTATTTACTTATCCACCACTTGGAATAATATCTCTACTTTGAGGCAGCTTAATTTTTGTCATTTAGAAAAAAATCAATCTCAGAATTCATTCAGGCATGACAGATCGGAAAAAAGGTAATCATGTTTACATTCAATCCACCAGGCTCTAGTTATTACCGAGGTATTATACCTATATATACTAGAATGAGGGTGATACCTGTAAAAATAATATTGGAGGTATCAGATGAAGCATGGTCTTTAAAAAGAAGCTTTCCCTATTTACACCAGTGGTACATAAGGGCAATCTATGAGTATGAGCAATTCATCAACGATATTTCAGGTAATCAACAAAAAGATGACAATTTTTGGCAACGGATTACACAACAATCTACAGGTATGATAGATTGCTGGTGATGAGCACACAGAGTTTGATTTGATCCTGTCGCTGACCTAATCAGAACGCTAAGGTTCCCATTGCCTACCTATATGCTTTATGTTTGTGTACCAATGAAATCCCAATTTCCCTTCTTTACCTAGGTAGAATTAATTGAGTGCTAAAAATCCTATGAAAGCAACAAGTACCTGTGAAGGACTAGAATTCTCTCATGGGAAAAAAGTGGGGGGGGGGGAGGGAAGATAACTCCCAGTATGTTGTTCCACAAGATTTTGGGACAAACATCTGACTGATTTGCCAAAGGGCTGACAAGAGGATATGCTACTGCTTCATCATGGTATATCATATTAGTATCCCAAAGAATTGTATAATTGTACCTTCCCTCTATTTGTGATTTGCTATGTGACCAATTTGGTTGTATGTCTTTGCATAAATTGAAATGGGCCAATGATTTAAAAGAGAAAGTAAAATCAATAATTTTCTATGGTAATGATGAATGTACATGCAACTGTCATCATATATAAAAAGTTAAGGATCAATACTGGCTTATAGGATCCAAGAGGATTCATAGTACAAAAGTGTAAACAAATATAAGACAAAGAACGTAATACAAATTCATTCATGTATATTGAACTGAAATGGCAAAAACTTGTATACATGGGGTGTTAACACACCAACAGCTTAATGGCTAGGGGACTACTAGAAGAAGGACCAAAATGGAAGCAAGGAGGCTCTAACACTTGTCTAGAGATCAGAGGGTTAAGGGCTCAAATCCTGCATTTCCTCATATCTATGTTCTTGTGAAGGTCCCAATTACCCTGCCCCACCTAGATAATCTTAAATGAGTACCAAAGAATTATGGGAAGTGATTTACCTGCAATGGACTAGCATCCAGTCCTAGATGATCTAGGAGTGAAAGCAGTCATTAGCGTGCTAAAGAAACCCTACAATGCTGCAATTTTGATCTGAGTACATTAAATTTGACAAATAGTCAAATTTGTGAAGGTTCAAAGTCCTATTGGTCCTTGGTTCTGTATTACACAGACAAATTTCCCATTGAAAATGTGTTAGCAGATAATTGTTTTCAACCTGAAATGGATTTTTCACATGCCAAATGTTATTAACCTTGACATAGGGCCTTGGTCTTCTGTTTCATCATCTTGAAAGCAAGTGAAAAATTATTTCAAATGAAACTGTCCAAATTTCCATTGAAATAAATATGGCTGTAAGAGTAAATCTGTTATTTGAAAGATTACAAATTTTCAGTCTACTTTTATGACTTCAAGCTGTAATCATTGTTGTTGATTTTTCCTCTTTTTTTGGGGGGGGGGGGGGAGATACATGGAGAGACTCAAAAACAGCAAATATATATAAAGAAAAATATTGTACATGAATAAATGTTGAATAGCATAATATTCCATATTATTTTTCACATCCTTTTAATTGATGTTGGTTCAGTTTTTGCCAACAGATGGCATCATCAATCTATAAAGTCATTCACTTCTGTGATCAATAGCATTTCCTGGTAGTGGTAGTCTACTTATTTTGTCTTTTAATAATTTGTTGACAAATTCCTTATAAAACAAATTCACAACAGATGCAGGTGTGAATTTGATACCTTTAATTAAAAACAGGACGAGAGACAAAAAGACAATTAAAGGTAGAAAAGTATTTTGTAAGTATTAAAACAATTAAGTCTCGGTCATAATGACCCATAACCATATAATTGTTTTACTAATTCCTTTCAGTAAACATGTCAGTAAACAAGTCTCTGTCATAATAACCCATAACAATAATTTGTTGACAAATTCCTTATAAAACAAATCAAATAAATAAATACCTTTAATTAAAAACAGGACGAGAGACAAAAAGACAATTAAAGGTAGAAAAGTATTTTGTAAGCATTAAAACAAGTCTCGGTCATAATGAGCCATAACCATATAATTGTTTTACTAATTCCTTTCAAAAGAAATTCAGAACAGATGCTGATGTTAATTCAATACCTTCAAAAACATGACGAAAGACAAAAAAGACAAATAAAGTTAGAAGAATAGTTATTTGATTTATAAAAAAATAGAGAACCTAAAATATAGACATGGCCCTACAATGAAACAAAACCTAAAATGTCAACAACCCCTTTCTATTCCTCAGTTTAAAAACAAATTAGGGTGGCATTTATTGTCCTGGATAAATGGGAAAGGAATGGTATGATAGGAAGAACATATCAATTTCAAGGATAAGCAGTTTGTATCTTAGATACTCCAGAGACGTCATGAAGAATAGTTATTTAAAAAAAAAAAGAACCTAAAATTGAAACATGGCCCTACAATGAAACAAAACCTAAAAGGTCAATAACCCCTTTCTATTCCTTAGTTAAAAACAATATTAGGATGGCATTTATTGACCTGGATAAATGGACAGGAGGTTGTATGATAGGAAGAACATATCAATTTCAAGGATAAGCAATTTGTATCATAGATACTCCAGAGATGTCATATAGGCCTACATTAAAGTACTGAAAAACACCATAAAATGAATTTACCTTGAGAATTATCATGAACAATTCCAAAGAAGAATAACATAAACAAAAAAAAATACATTCATACAACACAAGATCAAGAGACTACAACTTCAGTTTTACCTGTAGAGACTGTTTGGTACCTAAAACGTTTTAAAAATGTCTTAGTTTCACCAATATCTATCATGATTTGTTTACTTTTTGATCATGCATACTGATATAGTTTTCTTTCATATAAGCCCCATATGTCCATAACTTTAATGGGTTGTCCTAGACAACTACGTTTTTAGTCTGTCCACCTGCTCTTTTTATTTTTATTGTTGTCTATTATCATTGGCTGACTGCTTAATGTACATATAATTATATATATCTTTTTTGTTTATTTGCCAAAAAACCAAAAACAAATCTCACCAACAAAAATGTACTACTTTAGGACATGCTTATTTAATCATGTGAATGTTCTCAGACCCCTTCCAATTAAGGCCAGGCCAATTTAGAAAATATACAAATAAATGAAGTTGGACTTTTAGTATCTGTCAATAGGTATTCATGTAGGAGTGATGATGATAAAGATGTCAGAATGACTTCAAAAGGAAATGAATAGAAAGACATAGCATTTAAAAACCCTTTTATAAAAATCATGCTGAAAAGTTTAGTTTCCATGCAATGTAAAATGTCTCCCAATTACCTGCATGTATCTTTATAACACATGCACGCTTTTAGTTTTAGACAAACACAAAATGATAAACATTGAAAGTAGTGAATTAGGCAATCAAGGAATCATATACATGCATGATTAAGCCTTAAGGGAAGACAGAGATGTCTTGAGGGTAATAAATTTCACTAAACAGTAGTTTCAATGCTGCCTAATTTTCTTGTTATGACTATGCTGTAATGAAAAGCAGTGAAGAAGCACTTGAAAAGTATATCAAGAAGTTAATTTGCATGAGTATTCTGTAATTTTATTTTGCTATATAATTTCTTACCAAAATACACACTTATAAACTCACTTCCTCATTTCATACATGGAGTTTAATGAGCAAGTATTTAGGCAATAAACACTGGTTACTGGAGTTTAGTTATCTACAGCCTGAAAAGATCATGAGCAAATTTAGTTGAATCTTGTTTGTGCCAGCATTGTAATCATAAGGCGTCACACATGTGCATGTATATATTATATTATATGGGACTATGTTGTTATTAAAAATTCGTACACACCTGTAACACAGTCATAAAGTATATAGATTATGCATCAGATATCGAACGACTTTGAACACAATATATAATTCTATATTCCTAGTATAACCTCCAATATTCTAGGTACTAGGACTAGTCTAGGTCAAATAAACACATTACAACTACATGTAAGCTCGTAATGACCATGCATTAAAACAACAGTATATCAAATCAAGCCACTTATTCGAATATGTCCTTAACGATATAGCCATACTTACAGTCTTATAATACAACCACAGCTTAATATCTGAGATATCCTTGGGTCTAACCTCCCATCAACTTCCTCTAGGCCTGCATCTGTCCCAACGGTGAATGCAACAAGCTTGTGGATTGGTGGGAATTTGGTCCAAAACCAGCATCGAGCACTCTACTGTATGCCTAGAATTTGTTTCTTCTCTGATGCTTTGTTTCGTATGCAACATAACAAACTTTTGACCTCAGTTCTCGGAAGTACTGGTGTAAAAACTACATCTCCTATAGTTATCTCATGTTGTGTAGCTCATTCACATATAGCCTTCGATTATATTTAGACGGCTGGGCTGATTTATTGGAAAGAGGATGAATCAAACTTCAATGCTGCAAGGGAGGCCCAAAATGGGGAGATACCTACATTTAATTAAGAGGGGAGGGGAGGGGTTCCTCGGGAATTGGGATTTGGCCTTTTTAATTGTTTGGGACTTGGGATTTTCCGATTTAATTTCTTGGGATTTGGGATTTACCTATTCTTTTGGATTGGGATTGGACATTCTAATTGTTTGGGATTTGGG
>JAVSBT010329296.1:0-11572 GCA_033118115.1 Pharyngocirrus eroticus
TGATAATCAAGGCAGACCCCTAGATTCTGACTCACTACAGACTGTTGGGGCCTATACAGGACAGTGGTTTATTTTTACCTAATGTCCCAGGTATGAAGAAATGACCATTGTGGAGATAATGGGATAATAGTTTTAAGATATACAGGACAGTGGATGGACATTTTTCAATACTACATGTATAGGTTTGTCTGGGACAATGCAAAAGTTCCTTACATTGACCCTTGCAATCCTCCTTCCACCAAGAGGTAATAATTCTTCCCACAATAAGCCTATAATAATCCCCTACCATCCTTTCATGTCTCAATATGTTTCCAGCCCAAGTCATATTTCCATCTTTTTGTACGAGAATGCAACGCTTACACTGTAAAGACCACTCTGATAAAGCTGAAAAATCTATAAAAAATACTAGAGAACTGTGTACTAGAGGATATCACTTTTATATAGGCTGTATCAACTAAACCAGACAAAGCTTCTGGTAGCCCTTACTTGTGCTTGAGTACTGTTTATACTTAGAAACATAGGTTTTCCAAACATGACAACACCATTCACCAGAAATCTCATATAGAGTCACAAATACTTCCATTTGCACACATTTTCCTGTTTAAAAGTGAGATGCTTATCAACTATGTGGTGTAAGTTTCGAATGTCTTTCTGTAGAGTGCGAATTTAAAAATTGTCATTATTTTTCTTGATAAAATGAATCAAAGGATTTTTGTAGGATTTTTGTTCATCCTTGATCTTGTAGATAAAATGCTTCAATTCTAAATAGAAACTTAAAATTGATAACAAAATGATAACAAAAAGTTGACAATGTGAATCATTGGATTCTAGGCTAAGACAAAATAAATTCAAAGTCTGTTGTCATATTCCACTTATATTGATTTGATGTAAACAAATATCATCACTTTTTCTTCAAATCATGTCCTTTTTATATATAAAGAATTAAAGATCTTCCCATATTCATAAGTCCTGTTCATGGCATGACCTTGACCTTTTTAGGGGTAAGTACACATGCACTGATCACAATCACAGACAGCACTGTCAAGGTTTGGATCAGAGAAGCATTTGAACTGCTTTGTGGCACAGGAGTTACACTGGCATGTGAAACCAGCTGAAAGGAAGGGAAATTGACAAAAAATGATATTTGTTGTCTATGATAATGTTAAAAAGATCATATGTGGCTCTAATAGAAACCTTTTAAAATGGATGAAATAGAGAAGAAAATTATACAATTGTGTTATTTCTAATAGAAGGAGAGTCTATACATTCAAATACAACATTGTTTTGTTTGATTACAGTCATTAAAATATCCAAATTTTAAATGAAGTGCCTTGTGTTTCATATACCGAATTTCTCATGTAACCTCTATAAGGTTTATAAAATTGAAGAAGGTTACTTCTTTTTGATACGTATGAAGCTACCCTTAAAATCCCTTGGGTAAAAGATAGCGTTGGTTATGGGTTTAATGAATTGTCAATGACTTACTTGCAGTCCATGTAATACCACCACCAAGGTCAGTGAGTCCCACTGAATTACATTTGTCTCCACTGCAGAAGCAGGTTTCACCTTGAGCAGGGGTTGGTTCTGGAACACACACAGATCCAGTGCTGGGAATGGATTTTGGTTTGGTGACCCCTGTCAAAGTGTCTGCACATCCTCTTATAACCTCTGGTAAAATAACAGTTTAAAATGATTAATTAATCATGTATAAAACACGCTTTAGATTTAACTAGCTTTGTTGCCCCCCACCATGCCTTTTACATAAATTCACATACATGTGTCATTGTAAGTTGGGATCCCGAAAGAAAGGAAGGAAAAGCGAAATGACATTCCAGGATATATAGAGAAGGACAACAATAAGATACATAGCATCCACTTGTACACTGTGTTTCGAATAACTCCTTAGTGTCTGGGGCAGTTGTTTCAGGACAGATGAAGGCTCCGAATAGATCACTGTCACATCCCCAGCAGGCGCTTGATCCACCTGAAAACAAGAAAATATTTGATAGATAAAACACAAATAAATATTCAAATTCAACCTTATATTAGATTCTTTACAATAGACTCCACGTGTATTTCAAATTTAATTTTTGAGAGCAATTTAGCTGTATTTGACAATCAAAGCTGTAAAAAAGGATGCTTTCTTTAAAAACCTAACAATTGTTTACCTGTTGGTACATCACAGTTGACTCCTGTGTATCCCCCAGCACAAGTACAAGTATACAGAATTGCATTTCCACTGCAAACACCGCCATTTTTACATGGATTACTTCCGCATGGTGTGGTGGTGGCTGAAAATAAAATTATACACCTTGTGTTATATATATATACAGGCTGTAAATGTTATCCTTATTTTGAGATAACATTCACAGAGAGCTGAATAATATCTATTCATTTTAATCAAAAGCTTAACATCCATCGCACACTATGATATTCCCCTCTATATTTGCTGCTATTTCTTTCAAGGAAAATAAGTGACCTGTCCGCAATCCTGGACAGTAACGTAACCAAAGTAAACTTTGTAAATTACAATTATGTGACCAACGCCATGCCTAAAAAATCCTTTAATTGACCATATTTAAAATGTCATAATCATATTTGCATCTATGACTTTCAGGAGAATTTCCAGTTTATTTTGTTGTACCTGTTTCACATAAGGTTCCAGTGAAGCCTACAGCACAGGTGCATGTGAATCCATTCACTCCGTCAACATAGAGACCACTATTCTGACAGGGATTACTGGCGCATTCATCAATATCTAAAATATAAAAACATTTTATGAATATAATATCCTGAATATTTTCACAACTGGAGAATTTAAATGTTGATTGATGACAATAATTATCATATCATAAAAAACTTTTTTTCCAGATTGGGAACCATGATTTTTCTGTGAAGTATTTGTGGTGAAGAAAAACAAAATTTTAGATTTATATACAGGGATAATAAATGCAAAAACTAACTTGTTTCACAGTTGGTTCCAGTGTAACCAGTAACACAAGTACATGTATAGCTTGCTCCATTTTGGACACACACGCCACTGTTAACACAAGGGTTACTATTGCAGGGATTGCTCACTGGAATAACAACATCATAACCTTATTTTAAATCGAAAACTATTTTGGGTAAACATGATCAATGCTTCAATGAAATTATTAGATAATATACAGGGATATCCAACTGTAAATATCTAAACACAAAGTAATAAGAAAAATGTGGGAATAAGCAGTGAACATTAGGTAGGTAAGGTCATCATTACCTATTTCACAGTTGGTTCCAGTGAATCCAGTAGGACAGGTGCAAGTATACTGGTTGATACTATCAACACAGGCGCCGCCATTTTGACAAGGAGTGCTGGCACATTCATTATTGTCTGTTGACATAAATAAAAATAAATTATAACACACTATGTTTAGTACCAAAACTCCATTATCCTATGCTCACAGCCAAATGACACCTCATCTACTTTTCATCACTAATGTGTCAAGTAAAACAATTTGATCAAAGGTTTACTCTACACAGTTTACAGAACAGAATTTCATTAAAATATCCCCGCTTATGTTTTCCACTACTAGCCTTTGTATCAATACTCACTGACTTCACAGTTTGTTCCAGAAAATCCTAGCAAACATGAACAGAAATAACCGAAAGAATTGCCATTACAAACTGCTCCATTTTGACAAGGGTTGCTGTCACAAGCACTTGAAGCTGAAAAGGAGATAAATCAATCAATCAATTAATTAATCAATCAATTAACCAATCAAACAATGGAATTGTATGCTGTAGCTTTGAAGAAATACTAGATTAAAGATTAGTTTCATAATTTATCTTTTTTTTAATAATATAATCAATTTTACACAATAAAACTCAGCCAAGCAATTTTAAAGGTTCATCACCTGAATCATGTTGAATTTTTACCACTCAGCATTCAACATTATGAGGAAATAGTAATATACTTTAAGACCTTTTATAATCTATAAAACAGTGTTTCAATGTCTATTGTTTAAACTACAATTTTTTTTTGCAACGTAAAATATTCTCTGAAAAGAAATAATTTCCCATCTATAAGTATAGCTGGAAAGATGCTGACAGAAGACGGAAGCACATTATTGGTAGATTACTTACATGTTGCACAGTTTGTGCCACTAAAACCTGCTGCACAGATGCAAGTATAGCTGTTGGTTCCATCCACACACTGGCCTCCATTCTGGCAGGGGGTACTTGCACATTCATCGGTATCTAGGGGGAAATAGTATTGAAAAGATATTTATTTGATACTATCTAGTATGCCTTATCTAACCTATCATAAATTTATCATATTATTACCAAAGATATTGCTGGTTCAAAGTAACAATCAGTATCACAATAGTGTGTAGTAAGAAAAAAAGAGTTTCATCAATGAATGATTTTTCATACCTACCAGAAAAGTAAGTTATTATAGGACTTGGACTGGCACTAATTTATCTTAACAAACAGTTTTTATTTTTTGTTAAATATAGAGATATTATCATTCAAGCATTGAATTTTCTACTTACTGACTTCACAGTTGCTGCCTGAAAATCCTGGAGTACAGGAACAGAAATAGCCAAAGGCATTACCACTGCAAGCTGCTCCATTTTGACAAGGGTTGCTCCCACATGCATCTGCAGCTGTTGAAATACAAAGCAAAAATATATATCTGAGAAAAAAATAAAAACTATATGGTGAAAGATCCTTCCTTGCTAATGCACCTTTCCTTTCTACTTTTCCATAGTTTTGATATGAATCTTTCAAGTGACATTTGAACTTTGTATAGTTTTAAAATGATATTAGAGGACATTAAATTAACAAAGATAGGAACTGTCCAAATGCTCCTTAAATATGTAATCATTGTAAAATGGAAGCTTGATTTTTGTAAGAACCCAAAATACCATTTTCACAGTTCGTTCTTCTGAATCCTGTAGCACATGTGCATGTGTACTGGTTTAGGCCATCAGCACAAACTCCTCCATTTAGACATGGGTTACTTGCACATTCATTGGTATCTGAAAAAGAGACCAACATCACATGGCTTGGAATAAGCAGTGAACATTAGGTAGTAAGGCCATCATTACCTATTTCACAGTTGGTTCCAGTAAATCCAGTAGGGCAGTAGCAAGTGTGCTGGTTGGTACCATCAACACAGATGCCACCATTTTGACAAGGAGTGCTGGCACATTCATTATTGTCTGTTGAAAATTTAAAAAATAGTATTCATAACATGCTACATTTAGTACCATAACAGTAAATCACCCTCTGCCCAAAGCCAAATTTCACCTTGTCTACTTTTCATCACAGCTGTGTCAACGAGATTTTACCTGCAGTTGGCTCTTCATTTTGATTGAGTTTCATCTTCAATACTTCAACCATTGCCTTAAGTTCTGCAATTTCTTTTTCGGATAGTTCCATCCTCTCCTTAAGTAAGTCAAAATGTTTCTCATAAAAAGCAGTTTTTTCAACAAATATCTTTATGTAATCAGTATTATGGCAACTATACTGTTGTATGGAAGGCGAAATTAACGTAGACTGGGTTGAAATACACCTGAAAAAACTTCCAAATACAACAAGAAGTATTATTTTAGCTGCTGCCATTTTGCCAGCCCTAAAGGTCAGTGGTTGAGACTAGGATGTAAAGGCATAAGAATTTCATTTTGAACTAGAATGATAAAATACTTCCTTGTTGGTCAATGTGTGACATCATAATCCATGAGCCATCTGTTCAAGCATTCCTGAAAAGTCTCATGGACAAAACCTATATCACTTGGAAGGTCTTTTTATGTTCTTTAAGATTATTTTTCAGATTTTATAGTAGCTTTTTTTGTGAAATTCACTGGACTTTTTATTATCATCAACAAAACAACAGTAGAAAGCCCATATGGTGATATATAATTCTCATAAAATCATAGTATTTTTTATCAGAGTTTAAGATGAATAGGTATTCCCGCTTGCAGATCTCACATTTTCAAAAAGTTGAAACAGACTTTTGATAATTAAATTGTAAATAATGCCCCTAGAAACATGTGAAGTCAAATTTGCTTCTTAAGACAATATTTTTTCTACAATCGCCAACTAAAGTAGGCTATACCTCCTGCCATACAGTTTGTAAAAAATCCTGACTGTTGATGTTACATATTGTAGTAGTATGCATGGCTTGATTTACTTGAGGGACCGAGGGAACAGCCGTTTTTACCCCATTATAAGGTATAGGGTGGGAACCTTAGAAATTTAAAGATTTAAACCATTTTCTTAATAATCATGTTTGCGGGTCCCTCTGAGGAAAATAATCCCTAGATTGATGGGGATGCCAAATTGTGGTAAGAGTGAAAAAATATGGCTATAACATGTGTACAAAGCATAATATAGAAACCGCTAAACATAAAATGTGAATTTTTTTTTTCTGTTGACATTTCATCAAAATTTGTGAACACAGATAGCATTGGTTGAAACAAAATTTTTGTTATAAAGCTTTAATGATAATGCAATTAAAAACCTTCCCATGGCTTTATTGGAGAACAGTTCTACTGGAGTAACTGGTATTTTTTTTTTTTACCGAATTTCAGAAATCGTGTATGCTGATTTTTTTTATTCTAGCTTCAGGTACAACTATTTTTTTCATGTTGTGACCAAGTTTAAGCAAATAAATCTCTTAAGTATTTCAAATTCTTTCAATCATTTGTCCTATTATTCCATTGTTTGCAAATGTCTTTCTTGTGTAAATGAACAGAGAATATGATCTTTGATTAAATGGATGAAACATGCTAAACTTGACGTGTCTAAATTCCTCTGTAGGACTTTATGAAAACAGTTTCATTTAAAGTACTCGCACCAAAGGAGAATAATTGGTATACTGCTACCCTATACTTTACATAAATACCAAGGGCCGGTTTCAATTGACGACTTAAGTCAGACTTAAGTCGTACGATGCACTTATGTCCTCACATAGACTTAAAGTGGGTTTCAATTGACGACTCAGACCTTTCTTAACTTTAAAAATGGCGATTTTTTTACTCAAATCCTGAGCAAGCTAGATAGGTGAATTAGCTCGTCTTAAATACGGAAGTTACTTTTACGAGTTGAAAATGAGGCTTCACTTCGAAGTTTAAATCTCTCCTTGTACATTATTCATCGAATGTTGTAGCGGCAAACTTGGGCAGAAGTCTCAAAAAACAGTATTCTATATACAACATTCTATTTGAGTACTGAAAAATGAGTAATTTGTCAGTTCGACAGTGTCCACTCGCTGTGTTTACAAATACCCAAAGGGGTTCCCTACTACATGTGCTACTACATAATTATGCTTTGTTGGGTATCGAATCGAGCATGCGCCGTGAAATGTCAAAGTAGCATGTTGAGATGCCACACACACACGTGTATATTATGCAATAGGGACTAATGTAAACACAGCGAGTGGACACTGTCAAACTTAAAGGCTAAGTTTGGTCAATATTTAAGTCGTCAATTGAAACTGGCCCCAGAACTCTTAAAGCAAAATTGTCTAAAAGGTGCAGGCACTTTAAAGGAGATGGATTTTTTTAATGCAAAACTATCATTAACATTGCAGTGTCTCTATTTGTACCAAAAATACAATGTAGACATATAATTACATCTGTAGCGGCCACAGAAAGTTCTCAGAGCCAAAGGATACTATATAATGTTCTAAAAGATATCCCTTTATAATGAAATCTTTATTTTTTATTTTCTTTGATTTAAGGGGTGAATATTATGAATAAAAAAATGATTTGTTTTCACGATTATCCGATATGAAAAGGCAACATGAAATACATTTCCCATCATGCATCTATTTTCTCATAAAAGAGTCCTATCTTTATATTATCTCCTGTTTGTGCTGTTATTAGAAAATTTAATCAACAAGAACACAGATATAATGCCTTTGTAATGTTTTATTTATATAGTTGTATCAAAGACAGTATATAATTATATACTGTCTTTGGTTGTATGTAGTCAATTAGAACCTGAATGTTACAGAAAAAATTACATACATTTTGTACCAAAGAATTTCAATAATTATGTTTAAAACTAAAAGTGAGTATCGCATCAACTATTTGGTGTAAGTCTATGGAGTGGGAAGTAAAAAAATGCAGGATTTCTAATCTTCTTGATTTTTTTCAATAGCAGAGTTCATCATTTTTTGTATAGATTTCTTAATCAGTTTTCTAGTCTAATCCTAATTCACTAGAGTTTTTCAAATTTCATCGTCCTTTATTGTCATCACTCAAATCAAAGTCTTGTTTCATAATATTTAGTTGTAGACACAACCACAAGAGGCACTGCAGTCACATTGGGCACTGGAAGGACTGGTGGAACATTCCTTTCTGCAACTTCCACAGTCACAAACACTCATTGCTAAAAATAAGAATACATGTAGGTAGAAATGAAATTTGATTTCTATATTGGTTATTGGTAAACACATGTTCATAGCATTACATTTTTCACAATTAGTTATATAATAATATATAGCATAGCTGCTTATATAATCTTAGTTACTAACAATAAAATGGTGTATTTGATCCATCACTACTCTATGACAGTCACATCCCAGCAACAGAAAATGGCCTCTGTCCAATGACCTTAATTTAAATAAGATAAGTCAGGGAAACAATCTTATGATATACAATAATCATTATTGACATTAACTTACATGTATCAGTAAGATCTCTGCCAGCCATGCTAGGGTCCCCATCATTTGAGTCCAAAGCCCTGCTTGAGCAATCATCTCCTTGACAGAAACAAATCTTATCAGCTGTTGGATAGCAGATTGTAGCGCCATCTGCTATATATGACGGTAGGACTCCAGTCAATGTGGCATCACCTGTAAGACTCTCAACACATCCTCTTGTTGTCACTGAAAAAAAGGAAAATATCCATTATGAGAAATCCTGAGTGCCATTTCTTTTCCAGTACGTTACACAAGATGATGATAAGGATAATGCTGCTTTTTAAAAAAAGTGATGATGATGATGATGATAATGGTACTGGTAATACACTTTCATAATTTTCTTTCTAATTAGTTGGTCAGGGGTCAACATAAGGTATTTTTTACACTGTCTAATGTGGAACTGAACGAAACTGTCTGTCCTCAAAAGTCTACTGTCCCATATTTTAGATTCCACTGTAAAAGCTTATCTTTGCTACAGACACTTCTTCCTACTGGAGAGCAGGAGAAAAAAAACACTGTCAGTATGGACCCCTAACATAAGGGTCTAGGGGTCCATCAGGATAATCTGGCAGTCCCTGATATGCGGTTATGTTGACCCCTTCCTTATGTAACCATCTTTGATTTTTTTATTTCAAACTTTCCACTACTTAATGAGTTATGGTACTGACATGTTCGGGAAAGCTTCAATTCAAAATCAGAACTAACCATCAAACTGTTAATTCAGGCAACTTTGCATAATTATTTAATCTTTATTTGACGTACCTCCACCTTGAAGCCGCAAGTAACATCCCTTAGTACAATTCTGTGTGCCTAGATCTGCCTCCCCGTATGTGTCCATTTCTCCAACAACCCACCCTTCCAATGCTACAGTGGTACAGTCAGCGCCAAAGGCTATATTGGTACTGGAACATGCAATGCAGCTGCTTTCTGTGGTACCTTTATAAACAAGATCATTTTATTCATCATTATTTCGAGTGAGGAATTATTTCATCTAAAGTTAGCCCCTCTATCAAGACCACCCTCTAACTGAGCTTGAAGTGGTCTAGTAGAGATGTACACGAGGATTCAATCATTACAAACTTGTTTTTACGATACTATAGGTGTCAGAGTAAAATTGGGTTTTTTTAGGAAAAAAAATATATATTTCGATTCTTTTAAGAATTACTTTCCTAAAAGGTGAGAAAAAAGGGAAGAAACTTGAAACGTTAGATTTATATATATATATGGAAACTAAATGCAAAAGTTATTGTATTGTTGTTTTTAACTCTTACTATGTATGACAAGTTCACCAATGTTCGGTTAGTTTTGTGTTCATAAAGAACTTTCAAAATGTAAAAAAAGGACATATACAAAAGTCCTTGACTGACCTTGATCACAGTTTATTCCTGTCCACCCGGGAACACAGGCACAAGTATATTTGTCAGCCCTATTGGTACATACACCTCCATTTTGGCATGGGCTGCTTGCACATTCATCAATATCTGAATAATTGCAGCGATTGTATTGTATTGCATTGCATTGTATTGTATTACATCGTATTGTATTGTTGTTTTTAACTCTTACCATAACAAGGTCACCAATATCCTTTGCCAACTGACAATTCAATTTATAGAAATAATACTAATAGTATAACATTAACTCTGAAAATCATGTTGCTTGATTTATTTTCAAAACAAATACACTCTGTTACAATGTCATCTTTAGAACACGGATCGTCTTAAAATTGTCGAAAATTTAACAGCATGTATCTATCTTGGTAATTAATCAAGCAACATGTTTTTAGGAGTTATTGTTTTACTATAAAGGTTAACCAATGTTTGTTCAGTTTTGTGTAAGTAAAAGATCAATTATAAAAAACCTCTCAAATATTAAAAAAAGGAGAAATACAAGAGTCCTTGACTGACCTTGATCACAGTGTGTTCCTCTCCACCCAGAATCACAAGAACATGTGTATGAGGTCCTACCACCATTTGCACAGGGGTTGCTGTTACATGGATTCACAGGAGCTGAAATAAGGATCATATTTGGTTATACACACAGTTAATACATCAATGAGAGTTGGAAAATTTGTGCACGGTGCTTGTAAAAGGTGATTGTAATTTTCTCCTTACCAATTACATAATGTGTGTATGTTTTTTGAATGAAAGTTCTTTTTTAACCAATACTGGAAGTGTGTTTTTACCTTCGTAATATTTCGACTACTGTTCCTGTAATCATCTTCAGACTGAATGGTGTACAGATATATGTGTGTATGTTGTAATAATAATTTCATAAGCAGACATAGGGTTCTGTGCAAGATAGACTATATAAAGAATCGAAACCCTAATAATTTTATTAGTACCAGCAAGCAATTTTAACTAATAATTATAAGTATTGCAATTCCAATCACCACAGTTTGCTGAATATATTACAATATGAATACATTTAGAATAGTTTTGTTGTTATTTTTTTAAACGTTGTCTGGAATTTCCCAATTTGATAACTGTTTTTTTTTTGTCAAATGTCTATTTGCATTACTGTGTCTTTTTGTTGAATTTCAGTTGAGTAAATTTTAATTGTGAAAAAGTTTACCTATCAAAAGGAATAATTTCGTGATCAAAAATGACCTCTGAAAATTAATAGTCTTGAGCAAAATTATTTTGATCTGATGTGAAACCAATATTAGTGAAGAAAAAAATGACATTTTATCTTGTCCAGTTAATGAATGATAAACAATGGGCTTTCTGCAAGTTTTTGTAAGAATTTCAATGAAAAAAATCATTATGTCATCATCTTTTATATGGCAAAGGCATTTAGAAAAAAAATTAAAGTTCCAATTATTAAGAGAGAGAGATAGAGAGAGAGAGAGAGAGAGAGAGAGAGAGAGAGAGAGAGAGA
>JAVSBT010329407.1:0-11571 GCA_033118115.1 Pharyngocirrus eroticus
TAGGTACACAATGAAGTGCTGAAACCAAAAATATATACTTTAACTAGTCAAAAATGTGTATAGAGTAGCAAATGAGCCCCAAACTCAAATTGTTGGTAACAGAGTTGAACCTGTTTCGCCCCCTTAAGAACAGGGATATTTGAGATATTAGTTTTTAAATAGATTTCTTAGATTGTTTGTAAAATAAAACCTCTCAGTCTTAATAGACTGGAAGGATAGTGTTTGAATAAGAGAATTTGTTTTCAAGTTCATCATGGCGTTGACTTGTCCTATTTCATTGCCCTGACCAAAAGCAATAGAAATCAGGTCAAATCTGAATAAGGGGAGTCATTATCCTTAAGTGACTAAGTACTAAGGACAAGGATGAGAATATCAAATTTGCAAGAATCATAAATTACTCCACAGCTAGCAGCAGACTTTGTCCAGTGTGTGTTTGATCAAAGAAATGAAGTTATTAACACTTCTAGTAATTCAGTTGAGAATTAAATGTATTGTCTAGTCAGTGGTGTAGAGTTCCATACACTGTAAGATTGTCAGGAGTTTTTGCCCTTGAAAAGTTGTCAACTTTACAAGAAAACAGGTAACTTTTTGTCAAAGATTTATACACAGGACAAAGAAGAGGGAGGGGAGGAGCTGAAGGTACTTTTTTCTCCACAACTTTATATGATTATGAGTTTGTGTTGATGAATTCTGACAAAGGAACAAATTAAAATCAGGAAGGACTGTCCTTGAGTTCAAGGACTTGTGTCTTGACACATAAGCATCAAAAAAGGATTTTTAGCAAGTTGCTGTGAACAATTTTTCTCTTGTATCCCACTTGTTCTTGTCATGTCTACGGATAATGTCATCTCCCTGTGAATAAGTTGCATCGATTCTCGTATCAGCAACTGATTAAGTGATTTGTTTAGGGTCACAATTTACTACGCAGAGTATCTGGAAAATTGGTTTTAGAATTGGAACTTTTAGCAGTGTCTGCCTTTCAAAACGTTTGATGAGGCACTGTACTTGAGACTAAATAACTTCTTATTTAAATCTCAAGGAATGGGGGACGTTTTTTCCTGAACTTGCTGTGAACCTGCATATATGGACATATTTTTATTATGAATTAAGCTTCCTGGCATTTAATAGGGAGATATTGTAATATATGATATATAATAATAATAACACACGTGAAGTTCAGAGAAACATCACAAATGAAACCCATTTACAATTTTGATTTTGAAGAACTGAATGTTAAAATTGAAAGTTGTGAGAATTGCAGCAATTCCACCATGACAACAATTCAGCCTAAAGGAGAAAATAATTCTGAAGTAATAACTGTTGCCATATTTTTCATTGATTTATTTCTTCTTATTCTTGGCTTGATTGGGAATGGACTTGTTCTTATCACAGTAGCCTGTTCAAACCGGCTGAGGAAACCTCAACATATTCTAGTGTGCAGTTTAAGTGTTGCTGATACTTTGTTCCTTGTTGTCATTCTTCCTTTCATCCTGGCATCAATGTATCTGGATAGATGGCCGACAGATGCAGTTGGCTGCTATATCATTGGATTCATTGGTGCAATCTCTTTTAATTCAAGCATTGCAAACATTACAAATATTGCAATAAATAGATACATTAACATTTTACACAATACATCATATAATAAGTTGTTCACTCAAAGAAACACTCTCATCTGTATTGGGCTGGTATGGTTGTATGCATTTCTCCTTGCTATGCCAACCTTGTTTGGCTGGGGGCGTTTTGTCTACCAACCGAAACTTGATGTCTGTACCTATGATTGGCACTACAGTGGCAGTTACACTATCTTTGTTGGGGTTCTAGGCTTTTTGATTCCCGCATTAGTCACTTTGATTTGCTATGTATGTATTTTTTATGTTGTTTATCGATCTTTTAACAAAGTGAGCACACAAAATATTTTCACCCTTTCAAAATATAACACAAAAAAGGATGATTTCAAAGTAGCTGTTCAAATTTTCATCATTTTCATTGCTTTTTTGTCATGCTGGGTGCCATATCTTTTGACAGCAACTATAATTGATCCAGACAGAAAACTCCCAACTTATGTCTATCAGCTTGTTGGTTCATTAATTGTACTAAATGCAGTTATCAACCCACCATTGTACTTTTGTTTCAACAGAATGTTAAGAAACGAAGCAGTGCTGCTTCTAGAAAAATGTAAAAGCTTCAAAACTAGTCCAACATAAGTTGCAGTCAGAAGAAATTTAGCTACTCAAGAATGCAAAACAAATATAGCATGATTGTAATCATCATTGCAGAAAAACAACTGCAAGTGAAAACTGAAAAGTGCCAATCTTGAGCGACGATTAAGAGTTGTTCTTCAAAGGAAAAAATGTGTTCTTCAGATCTAGAGAAAATAATTTCTTGACCTTTTGGTCTTAATTGGAAGTCAATTGCAACTCGAGACAAATTCTCTTATTTTCAATGAATGATAAAAAAAAATCTACAGTTCTTTTTGATTAATTTATGGTAGAAAAGAATCCCCATTGTACCTTAAAAGATACATAAACTAATACAATCCATTATACAATTGTAACATACTACCTAACAACATGTAGTTTACTCATCGAATTTTTAAAAGTGCTTACTTTATTACAAATTATAATGGAATAAAATAATGAGAACAATGAATGAGATGATAAATGTTATGTACATGACAAACATAAATTACGGAGAAATCTTTATTACAACACAATAATACACATTATCATTTTTCTCATTGTGATTACAATGCATTTTTTCAATTCATTTCACAAAATAATGACTGGTGTATAGAAATACAGAGTCAATTGTGTTCTAAAAACCTATTGCCAATTAAAGTGTATGTAGACAGTATAGTGTATATAGTAAATAAAAATGTATTCTTTCAATAGAAATAGTCATTTTTTATGACATTGTATAGTCGGGCATCATCATTATTTTTTTGAATCACCTCATGATTTTTTTCATCTTCTTCAATGAAAAATAAAAAGAGTACTGTAGCAAATATGTATAATAAAAAATAGAAAAAAAAATAAAAACACAGAATTTTGCCTTTTGCTGTATATTTTTGTACATATTTGGAGGGGAGAGAACTTTGTATTACTTTCATGTACAACTAGCAAACATGCTATGAAATGCAACAGAAAAGAATCCATTTGTAATCTTTGATTGTGGGAATAAATGTTATGCTTCTGTCAGATCATCATCAAAATACAAAAGAATTGCTTGTAAAAAGCTATCATCATTCATCCCTGCTTCATAAAATGCCTCATCTTCATCAGGAATGTTATTTTCTCCCAATGTTTTGTCCATGTCTAAATTTGCTCCTTCATATTTCCATGTGTAACTTGCAGCATGTGCATTGTATGAAAGATATCTCTGTAATATTTCACTCATGGTTTCTTCTGCACATACCTGTCAAAAGCATGGCAAATATCAATATAGTGATAGGGGGCAAAAAAATGAGACATATCTTTCTGTTTAAGTGAAATTATTTTACTGAATGGTTAAGAAAATATTGAAAGGGCAAACAAGAAAGACTTTTAAAATCAAAGTTATTGCTATATCCATCCATCCAACTATACAAAATGATAATCAGAAAAATCAATATCTAGATACATATATGCTGCTTCAAAACATCCACTTGGAAATAAAACAGATTTTAAACACATCTTGCTCTTCCAAGTTCCACCTCTGATTATAATTTGTTGTAGGTTCACACGTACCTCTAATACTTGTTCTTGTGATGTAAGTGTATTTATGACTTTTACTGTTCTTGTTTTTTCTGACTTGATGCCTATGCAATAACTGTCATCTTTCCACCATGGACGGCCAAAATCATTAGCCCATTCAGCACTTGGAAAAGGTGGAGGGATATGAATAAATCTTCCATGCGGTGTGTAAGGAATCTTGCATCCTGTCATAGGATCAATGTGAGTTCTTATCTAAAAATTGAAAAAAAAAAATGAATTGATTAATAACTAGTATGTACTAGGATCAACTAGTATAAGTGAGTTCGGGGGAGTATAAGAATATTTCATATTGTCGAGGTCCTACATGACTGGCTTCTCATAAATATCCATTAATGTATTGGAAGATATACGAGAAATTATCCAAATTAGGTTTTATTGTGTGTTATCTTAAGTGGGCTCATTGTATTATTAGTAGAAATACGACTGCACTTTTAAAATCCCGACATAAAGAGTCAAATACACCTGATATTATTCAGTGACAAGTTGTAAACTGTGTTGTCTGTTGAAGGAAAAGACTGAAAAGGTATCCCAAAAAGGGACTTTATGTGCCAAAGCGCATTTAATTAAAGCAACACGAATAAAAGTACATAGATTGTCATCTAAGATAAGATGGAGGTCATTATTTTCCTTACATCTTTCGTTTTCTTGTCAAACCAATGAGATATGTCTTTGCCAGCTGCCTGCAATATTGGTTTCAAAAGAACATCACCTGAAGAGACAATGATTCATATAGAGATATACATAAATTGTGGAGGTAGTGCATCATTTTATTCATTTCCATTCCAATTTCCATCCAGTGAATTCCTAACGCAACCATATAATTAATTCCATATGTGCCAGATTGACGGTTAATATGAAAATACCAGGTTCATGTCTACTCTTCAATGTTCTTCTTATTTCATTGTACTTGTTTTCATAAACAGAGACAAACATGTCATTCTGACAGCTCTGTGAACGTATTTGAATTGTCGTCTTTTAAGCATCCTTCTTAAATAAAATTATAATACAGGCCTAAATATACATGTATCATTATATAAAGTGGTAGGCAGTCTAACTCTAAGTAAGATAGTTATTATTGCCGTGAGACTGAGTCTGAGACTAGTAAAGCTGACCGCTCACCTTTATGTTTTTCTGCAAGCGGTGTAAGGTCATAAACTCTGCCTAAAAATGAAACCCAACAATCTTCAAGTGTATTGTGAATAGCTATTTCATTTGAGGTGTAATATCGTGGCCGCACCATACTGTATCCTATATTGTTTTTGCAATGAAGTATGTAAAGTCCCCTATCTTGCTGTATCCTCTTGTTGCTAATACAAACTTGTCATGTGACCGGAATGGGAAATCTCTAGTATAAAAACACTCCAAAATTAAAGAGAAAGATGGCTGGGGAACCAGAGGTAATAATTCACAATTTGAAAACTTAAGACATGATTTTAAGATATTTTAATTCGTGTTATGGAACACTTGAATGTGTCAATTAGTTTCACAATTGCAATTTCTTTTAATTCATGAGAAATTCAAGTTGGGGGTTATTTGAGCGATAATAGATATAGATGTCAATACAGATTACAAACCTTGATGATTATGGGACACTAACATAATTATCTATGGAAGAACGGCCACAATACATTTGCATTGGAAAATATTAAGAGTTTCGCTTTGTTATTTTCATTTCAGGACGGACAATCAAATAGAAGTAGCAGTGACTCTGAAGGAAGAAAAAAACTTGAACAATGGTTGAATAAAAGCATGAAAATCAAAATGACAGATGGAAGAACATTGATGGGTAAATATTCCTGGCCCTGAATGTCTGTCCCCAAAATATAAGATAAAAAATGTTTGTACATGTATAACTATTTGTAGGCAACGGTCACATTTTGTTAGGTTGACAATAGAGTTTTACACTCCTGTATTGATTGTTCAAGCTTTTTGGGGGGAGGTGGTCAAACACCACACAGCTCTTGGTCCATATTGTCAGTATGTAATGAAAATCGTAATCTACCAGAGCATAATTTCTGATCATTGATGTTGTATTTTTTTTACTTCATTGTAGGTATATTTGTTTGCACAGACAGAGACAAAAACGTCATTCTTGGTTCCTGTGCAGAGTATCTCAAGCCTTTCGGTGAGTCCATTGATGATCTTATTTTTTATTGGGAAATCCAGGCTTATAAATAGCTAATATTTCTGGGATATTGTAAGCTATGCAGTTTTCAAAGCAGATGAAATCCTATCATGTTGAGTAAAGGATCAAAATCATAAGCTTTTATTGATTATGTTGCAGTCACAAATCACTATGAAGAGAAATTTCGATTTAAGAAGATACAGAACACTAGAAAGTGGGTCATAAGTTGGTGTGGAGTGGGAGGAAAGGCATTATTATATTACAGCTGTATTATACTTTAAAAGAAAAAATAATATATACTATTTTTGGTTACATTGCAGAAAATGAGGAGAAAGAGGAACCCAGGCAGCTTGGATTAGCCATGGTCCCTGGGCACCACATTGTCTCCATATGTATAGATGAAACTGTCAGAGAGCGTGAAGAAGAATTATGAAAACTGTCTTACGATCATGATAGAAGGGGTTGGAATCATTCATTTCGCACATAAAAACATTCATTTGTAAATATCCAATTATTCACAATAAAATTTGTATTTAAAAAAATCATCCATTTCCTTTCTTTCATATAATAATATAAATATTCATAAATTTGAAAACAAAAAAAGAAGATAGGTTAATATTTTACAAACATTTTATTTATTTCTGATGGATCCCATCATACAGAAATGTGTACGAAACTCAGTAAAAGCTTCTATGGCTTGGTATGAGAACAGAACCAAAAAAATACATGCTCCATTCACACAATACTTGCATGCAAGAAATACATACATTTAAGCTTATTTTCTTCATAGGTTAAAAATACACAATACATTCATCATTATTTTAAAATCCATTTCAAAGAATATTTTCAAAAACATCTAGTATTTAATGAATACTCAACTGCTAATGACACAAAAAAAAATGTTTTAAAATTCAATTAAAAAAAATAAAATATTGCAGTATTTAGTATTTTGCCGATTTGTTCAATTTGAGGCTGGCACGTTGCAAGATTTTGGAAGTTACAATTAACAATAGGAAACAAAAACTAAATGGGACCCTGCTTAAACTAAAAAAGCATTAGAATTAAAATTTCATATATGTGTAAAATATTTCACATTATGACAAAACACATTAATTTTTTATAAATAATTTTACTTGTACTAATATTGGCATGTTTAATTATGTATAATTTCTTACAAAACAACATCATTCATTTTAAACATTCTTTAACCTTTCAACCACAAAATGGATTGCTACAGAACTGCTTACATACAACTTGTACACTATCCCAATTAATGAAAAAAAATAAACACAAGAGATGCTTCCTTTCACACTTCATGCATAATCTTAAATTTTGTAAGTTTTTTTCTTCCTAGTTCCAAGTTTTTTGTGCCTAAGAGAGTATGTTCCTGTTTTACTGTCAGTTTTTGTATTCAAAGAGTCTGTTAATTCCTCATCCTTCACTTCTTCCAGAAAGTTGATTGGACTGTTTGTTGGAGAAATATGTGTTTTTGAAAATCTTGTTCTATAAAAAGAAAAGATAACCCATTAAAGATTATTGTACAAAGGAAATCACTTCTTTTTGAAATTAAAACTAAGCAGAGTCTTGGAGATGTTTATCGGTAATAACAAAGAAATAGAATTCAAATTCCATTTGTGATTACAAATAAATATTACCTTCTGGATTTTGGTTTGTTTTTAGGCATCTCTTTCTTTTCTTCTGTTTTAGCCTTTTTCCTAAAAGAAAGCAAAAAATAATCTTGATTGTCTTTCATCTCAAGTTACTGGGTGACAAATACATTTTAAGATTTTTGAAACAGAAACAAAGACAGGTAGACTGGTAGAGCTATTTACATTTGATCTCCACTGAAAAAATGCAATGCAATAATAATTACATATAAAATAAGGACAAGAAGTCCTAGGGTTCCAACTTTTATAATGGTTTCTGGGTAGCGAATGTGGATAAATTCAAGTAATAATCAAACTTAGTACTTACTGAACCATCATAGTAGATCTAGTGTTCCTTGATGGAGAGTCAATAATCCGGTCCCTGCTATAGCTATGATCCTTGGCTTCTGGAGATTGAGGGATAGTTGGCAACAAGCCTATACCACCTGAGTACAAATCACTTCCTGTACTACTCTCAGAGTCTTTCTTTCTTCTTCTCGATGATCTGGTTGCAGGTGGGGAAAACACAAAGGCTGCCACTGGAGTGGAGGGTATATCCTTGTCTTTAATGCAAATATAAGAACACATGTTAATGAACTAGATGTCTATGCCCAACATTCTAAGAAGAAAGGGATAGGAAATATAAATTTGATTTGAAATATGGGGGTCATAATGCAAAATCAGTAACTAGAACACTTTGGTTGTGTGTGGACTTTGTACATATTTGTGATCAACAAAAAATGATGTATTTCTTTACATTTTTGTTTTAAGTGGAAAGTGAACAAAAGACTCACCATTTCCATTTTTATCCACACACATTGGATCAGAGAATACAAAATCCATGGGGTCTATAATCAAATGAAAGCACATAATTCATCATTACCATCATATTATGCATAGTATCCTTTTTTGATATGCAAGAATATTAGTCCCAACTTATCATTTTCAATGAAAAATAAAGCTATGACACTATATAATTTTGGCTTAAGGACATACTTAGCCATAGTTTGATATTACTATAAAAAATTGCACTTGTTTAACGTATAAAAAAACACCATCAAATGATTTGGGACATATCCCTCACCCCCCCGTTAAGTATTGAACCAAACACAAGACCAAGATCTGTTTTTTTTCAGTAACCCTACCTGCTTCACTAACAGTAGCAACAGATTCAAAGTCTGAGATAGCGTGTGAATCTGGGCTTCCATCTCTGCTAGGGGTAGTTTCTGACCTTTGCCTCAGTTTCATCATGAATGAGTTATCCGACAATGGCCCTGTCACTCCAGACAGTCTCTTTGATCGTCGTCTTGTTGAGCTTTCAGAAGTAATGGAAGCAACATCTGAAGCTTCTGAACGAGCTGACAAACAAAGTACTTGTATTAAATTCATGCTTATCTTACCATTACCATTCACTAGTGTACCCTATCAAAATCAAGATTATCCTAGGCTAGGGGTTTACAAACTAAACGTATTAGATTCACACCAGACAAAATGTCAAAAAAAGAAACTGTTTGTTTAGCCCTTTCATATAGTGGTTGTAAAGAGAACTTCTGAGAGTAAAACAAGTCCATCAATTGAGAATAGACACTTTGTAAAAACCTTGAAACTTAAGCTTTTTCATACATTTCCCTACCAAAACAATCATTGATGATTCTACATACAGGCCTATATTGATTTAAAAAACATGTTTGTTTACCATCATTGTGATCTTCTCCTACTTGGCTTTTTACACTGTCTCCTGCTTCACTGGCACCTGGGCTTGAGGATCTTGAAAGCCGTGTAGATCTACGAGTTGATCGAGGTACACTGACCTTTGCTGGGGTTGGAGTCTTTTTAGGACGACCCCTTTTACCTGGAGTTTTTTTGACAGGGGTCTGTGGCTTAAGGGCTTCACTAGGACTCACAGACCTGAAAAAATAATATAGATGAATTTTCTTCATAAACTTCATTCAAAAATGAGAGAAACAATGAAACAAAAATGTTGGTCTTGGCTATTTGAAGATGGTTGCAAATTCTTATCTAAGACTCTTGAAGTATGTACATTCAGAATCTTACCTTGAGGATGATCTTGTGGCTCTCCTTGGTGGTTGTACTTCTTTATCACATGAAAAACATGGAGACTTTTTGTGCGGGGATCTCCTTGATGATCTTTCAGGTGAGCCATGAGATTGTGTGTGATTAACATCACTGCCTTGTGATGCCACTGAACTAGCTGGACTAATAGACCTCGATTTAGGTGAAACCTGAGAGCGACAATTGAATAACTAATAAGTTTCAAAAGTTATTAATTTCTTAGCAAATTGTAATTATGCAATTCAAGACCATCAATTACGAACGTTTGTACAAAAAAAGAGTTACCTCTTGAGTTGGCGTCCCTTTATGAGATTCTGGTGGTGTAGGTGGTAGAACAGAAACCCTTGAGGGACGGGGTGGAGTTTTGAACTCTGCCATATCAACCTCCACCCGTATTGCTTCCAGTACTTTGCTTTTGATTGTATTCTCTTTCATATCAATATCAGAACTTGCAACATTCCTGTGTATGCTATCAAATGGGTCTTCATTTTCATATTCATTAGCAGGGACAATATCACTTGATTCAACTTCTGGCTCTTCCACAGTTTTTGTAATAGGTTGATCTATTTCTTTTTCAGGTTCTAGAATAGGCTGATCTAATTCAATTTCAGTCTCACTGACAGAATGTTCTATGTCTGCAGTAGGTTCTACTGTTGCAAGTTCTGGCTCTGTTATTGGTTCATGTAATTCACCTTTAGTCTCAGCCATAGTTTCCGATTCCAATGCTATAGTTGGTTCACTTATTTTTATTTCTGGCCCTTCAATACCATTTTCAATTTCTGTTTCAGTTACAGAACTTTCTTCTTCCGTGTCCACATGTTCAATTTCATTTAATGTTATAGTCACTTCTTCCATCTTCTTCTGTTGAGAAGATCTTGTTTCTCTTCTTGCATATCTATTTATAGAATTGTCAAATACTGAACTAGAAGAAAGTTCAATTGTGTCCCGTCTACTACTTGGCTGAACCTCTATTTGTTTATCACTTTTATGCACAACATTTGTCACACTTTCATTGTCCTTTTTCTCTTGGGATTCCTCTTCAATGACTACCATTGGCTCTGCATCATGAACATCTAATTCAGGTGCAGGTGAAGGTTCTTTTTCTTCTGTGGTATCCATTTGTACTGCAAATTGAACACATTATTCTGCCGTTACAAATTCTCCAATTTATTATCATATTATTTTGACATAAATGCTACTAGAAATAATTTCAAAAATAATTTTTGGCAATGTCTGTTCAATAAAACTTCTCACCTTCCTCATCTGTTTGACTTAAACCAAAATTAAATGTGATATCATCATCAATAACTTCTTGTGTTTCCATTGGAATATCTGCAGCAACAGTTTCTTCTTCTTCAAGGTGCAATGGTCTTCTAGGACTGACATGAAACATCTCTTCTTTTCCAGGTGGTGTCTTAGGAGACATCCTGTTATACAAAAAATGAAACTGATAAGAAAAGAACTTCCACAATGTGCCTATTACAAAACAGATTTGGATATGGCTATATAATGTATTTCACTAAGGGTTTTTTGACACAATTTCTCAACTGATAATTTATTTCACTTTCAGGATATTTCTACCTTAAAGTGCTGTTCCAAAAGTATTTTGAAAAGTTTTAAAAATACAGCTGTATTAACCTGTGGAGATGTTTGCAGCTGGCAACATTAATTTCCCCTAGATTTATTCTTAATGTGAAGTGGAACGAAATTAGGCTATAAAATATGTTTTTGTGCTCACCTCTCAGGTGTAGGGCTTCGGTCTTTGACACTTCTTTTTGGACTGAGTTTTCTGGGACTAGAAGGTAATTCTTTTGCAGGTGAGGCTTCTTTAGAACTGTCACTTTTGTCATCAGATACAGCAAATCTAAAATTGTAGGAAAATGTATCAAAATTGCCCAAGAATAGTTGTAACACTGTGAATTAATGAGAAATTAACTAGCAGAATGTTGCTTCTAGCACTATCTACCACCCA
>JAVSBT010329740.1:0-11569 GCA_033118115.1 Pharyngocirrus eroticus
GGGACCTCGGTTTTTGTCTCATCCGAATGACATATCTTGAAAGCCAGTGAAAAATAATTTCACTTGAAACTTCCCGGGTTTCGAACCGGGGACCTCTTGCACGACAAGCGAGTGTGCTATCCATCAGGCCACTAAAGCTCTCTTGGTATACAAATAGAACAGGAACATTCATCTAAACAAAAATATTGTACATAATTATATAGAAAATAATAAAATCTTTAACTGTTCACTGCAAGTGTAAACTTACAAAAAAAGCAATATACTTCCCATTCATAGTTATAGATTAATTACAATGATATTGTCAGCTTGAAATATTTCTTTTAGAGACATTGATATTTTCTTTTTCTTTCTTTTTTTAATGCCATTTTTTCTAAGTTGATGGACACTGGGAGAGTTCTTGAAGTGGGACATGTCCTGTGGTAAATTGGACCAGAATGATACAGTGTGATGACCCACCACCAATAATGGAGGTTTTCGATGTCAGGGACCGAATTATAACACAGACAGAGACTCTTGTGGCTGTCCAGGTAAATATCTATGCGCATTGTATCAATGAAGAGGTTATTATGATAACTTTAAACTTTTTCGTTACAACAAAGTAAAACTTACTTCAATAGGTTATTAGAAAGGCCTTTTGCATAAAAGGAGGTGGATTCGCATGGCATTTGCACACATTCTTTTATCAATAAAATTTAATACAGGACTCAAATGAACGAGTAAGACGTCTATGAAATTATATCAATGGTACATATGCATTTGGTAGACATTATTCTTGTCTCTGAATTAGAATGACGTCATCAAGTGTACATCTCCGAATTAGGGAGTATAAGGGGCCAGATAGTTCAGCTTTGACCTTACTGTTAGTGATTACTCTAACAGGAATGATTTCCCCTTTGATTGCCTTTACAACTGGTTTTACACAAGAATATACTGTCAGCTCAGATCTAAATGTCTTTAAAGGTAGTACATCCACTCTCATTGTTAGATATGACGCTGTCCCCCAACTAGTGGCATCTATTATGTTGACTCCCTCAGTGACTGACAGTGTAAAAGAAGGCCATCTCGTTGGGTGGGTATCCAGATATAACTAATCACGTTAGAATTTAAACAAGAAACTTGACAAAATCATGGATGATGATATACCACTTTGCATTCTCTAATCTTATAATTGTTAGTTCAAACACACTTAAACCTTAGAGATATAGGTCATTCATGAATCAGCAACTTAGTCAAAGGTAGATTGACAGTCGAACCTATCAAATAAAAGATTTAATCCAAAATGCATTTTATGATAAATCAGCTAGGTATATTTTTTGGCTCAAACTTTTTCACAGCAAGCTTGTCAGGCCTTGTCATGTGAAAATTGAACCCATTAGAGAAACCCCACTTGTGCTCCATTAATAATTTGTGTATTCTTCTATAATACTAGGCATCGTTTAAAGATATGAAAAGGTACCACTGAAAGTGACCAAGCAAAGATTGTATCTATACATGCACTATAGCTGGAAGTTTAAATCATTCTTTAGATAGAGGGTCAATGAGGTAAGAGTACATGAAAGAAACCATAATGATAATGCTTATAGAATGTTGCTTTAAAAATACACTTCTAAATATGATATAAAAACCTGCAAATACTATTTAAGCATGTGGCTACTTTTTTACTAGATATCATGTTATAAAAAATGGGAAGGACAAATTACTACAACATGAATTATGTTGCTTGTAACCAAATATTATTTTATTTGTTTATATTCATACAGCATCAGGAAAAATGAAGTTGATTGTTCTATTAGTCCTTGTACTTGCACAGACTAGGGGTGTTGCTACAAGTAAGAAATTTGGCTGCAAATGCAATCAAGCAAAATATTCACAATCGATATGAAGAAAATGTATTTAAACCAATCAAAATCGTATCAGTTAAAAACAGGGGAGTGATATAATCTTGATCATTTTAGTTTGAACAGTAAATAATGAACTACTGTTTATAACTTTCACTTCAGAACTTGTTGGTGATATATCCCAAGTGGATCTCGAGAATAAACGCCAGAATTTTAGGTGTCCTACGACACTCGATGGTGATCCAATAGATGGTGCTTATGTTGACCCCATTCAACCCCAGTTTTACTGGAATTGTATTCAAAACAGATCAACTCCAGCAAGTTGTCCTAGTGGCACTGTCTTTAAACCTTCCATGAAGTTCAATGACTGCAGTTACAACTACACACTGTGTCACACAATGACAGACAGGATTACCAATGCTTACCAAGTGAAAAGTAAGATATTAAAAAATAGTACCTCTGCTACCTCGTTGTTTATGACAGGATTTTAAAGTTAAAACATCTTTTATTTTACCCAGCTTCATCTTGGTTTTTTAATGTCAACTTGCGTTTCGTAAATGCCTATATTTAGTGGTAATGTGATAACAGAGGCCACGTTTGACCTTGATATTTTAGAAGATCATAGTTTAAAGAAGACAGAAGGAAAAATCATTGATTGCCCGGTAGATGAAGATGGTAATTATATTGATGCAACCTTAGATGACCCTGATACTTGTGCCAACTATTACCATTGTAAAGATGGAGAAGATTTCATCCAAGTTTGTCCAGGAGGAACATTCTTTTACCCTACTCTAACAATCAATGAAGGCAACTGTGGAATCAGACTTTGTGTTAACTTGGAAGAGAGTAACTGCAAAGGTAAGATTGAATAATCATAAGCAATATCATATTGTTTACATAGTGTACACATTTTTTTTTTTTAATAGGAATTCTTTTTTGCACAATGTAGACATATTTCTTTCAACATTATGTTAAGTTGGTATATATACTAGTATTTTTTATTTAGTTACCTTACCTTTTATTAAACTACAAAAGAGAGTTTTTCTGATGACTCCAAAACAAGTAGGTTTTATACCACTTTTCATGGAATTTCATTTCTAGCTACAAAGGTTTTTGAACAATTATGTAGCTAGTGTAAATTGACATGTTACCTGGTAAGACTACGGTTTTAAGATGAACAAATTGGGACGATGATGAAAGAACACTTGCACTGGAGATATCCCAGTCTTCGAAAATACATTGTATTAGTTCAAAGAAGAATTTTAGAGTATCAATAAGCTGATCTTTTCTTTTATTTCTTTACTTTAAAGTTGATGGAAACTGGGGAAGTTGGGGAAACTGGGGTGCTTGTAGTGGGACTTGTCCAGTGGGAGATAGCATCAGAGAAAGACAGTGTGATGACCCACCACCATTTAATGGAGGTTCACAATGTCAGGGACCAAACTATGAAACAAAGCTCTGCGGCTGTCAAGGTAAAAAAAAAATACATGAAATTTGGGTAATAGGCACATGGTAGGTAAGAGAGAGAGAGAGAGAACGAGAGAGCATATTGAGTGTATTGAACTTGTACATGGCATACGTCTAACCTATTTGTAACCTCACAATAACCTATTTACAATGTATGACAGCGTGTTGCCAGCGTACTCGACCTTCGCCCAACCTGTGGCCAACGAGCTATATAAACTCTTTGCTATGGCCAGCAATTTCGACCTATGCTACCTATATGCACAGTCCGCATGGCGCATGACCAGGGCTACCGTACGTCTAACCTATGAATAATTTACTTAAAACCCAGCGTATAGCCATCGTATGCCCAAAGTATGAGTAACTTATGAGAAGCCTGTGCCCAGCGCCCTCGGTGTATTACCGACGATCGCGCGGCGTAAGGTTCCGATCTCTTATAGGATTTAGAGGACTGATGATTAACTTGTTGGTCATGCTAATCTATTTAGACTTATGAAAAACCTTACTCTGACGTAGTTTACGTACTTCTAGCATATGCATAAACTATGTCTTTTTTGTATTCCGAGGCCAAAATAATGTTTTCATTTGCTCAAAATATGTGGGCCCACATATTTTGAGCAAATCAAAACATTATTTTGGCCTTGGCGTATGACAACTAATGCCAGCGTACCACAGCATGCTTTAAGCGTATACAACCTACTCTTTACTTACTCCAAACTCATGTCAACGTACATCAGCGTTTAGGTAAAAATCCTTGTACGTTGGGAAATACGTTATAATGTGACAGGGCCTTTAGATACATTTCAGCAAAAGAAAATCAATTTGTTACACAATTTGAAAGTTTTTCTTCTTACAAAATCCGGTTTCTTCTCTAATACTTGTTAGTCCAGCAGATAAGTTAAAGGTCATAGTTATCAGTTGAATCCAATTTCCATAAACTTTGAATTCTTCATTAAGGCCCTTCAACTGAATGGTAGCCATTTTGAAAAGAATAATAAATGGTCAGTGTCATCCGTTATTTTACTTTGTGTAGATCTTATGAATAATCGAATAATTAAAAAAAACATAGCAGAAATGGCAGGTTTACCTTAGCACTCGTCGGGCCATGTATAACTCGTTATAATTCATTTCTTCATTGCAGATTCCATTGTATTTGTTGCTAAGACCACAAACTGGACTGGACTTCAAGACCCAATGGTTTTTGATGAGAATGTTTTAGACATAGGTAACAGTTATCAAAATAATTCTTTTGTGGTCCCATTCAGTGGCATCTTTTTGTTCAGTTTCAATGCTGGTGGGGTAAAACAAAAACCACTAGTTGTAGGTTTAAAACAAGAATCAAATGAAAGAGGAAATATAAGACGTCTAAGGAGAGACATCCAAGGCACACATACACTTGGTAGAGATTTATTGTTATCTTTAAATGCTAATGACGTCATCAGGCTGGTGTCCTCATCAGAATCAGAGGGTACAGGAGGACCAGACAATTCAACTTTGACCTCATTGTCACTGATAAGTCTTACAAATTTCGTTTCCCCTTTGATTGCCTTTACAACTGGTTTTACACAAAATCATACCGTCATCTCAAATTTAGATATCTTCAAAGGTACTACCCCCACTGTGAATGTTGGTAATAGTTTTAGTTCTACCACTGGATATTTCACTGCTCCAGTGGGTGGCATATATATGTTAAGCTTTAGTGGCAGTGCCCAAGATGACCATGCCATCGCCTGGAACATTAATTGTGTTGGGGCCTGTCCAGGTTTTACTTCTTTGAGGCTAGATCAAAGTAGAGGACCATCAATGACACATAGAGCCATTATGTATAGATTAGCTTCTGGAGATCGAATTTTGGTTCAGGCAGCTAATGCTGCGTTTGGGGTTTTATCAAGTGATGTCGGCATGCAAAATGCATTTAGTGGCTTCCTATATGCTCCCAAAAATCGAAGCTCTATAGCATTCTCTTCGGTCAATACTTATCTTAAAACGACACCATCTACAGATGTGAACCCTGTACCCTTTGACAGGGTCCTTGTTAACGAGGGAAACTTTTTTCAAAATTCGATTTTTGAGTGCAAGGTACCTGGGTATTACTATTTCCATTTCTCTGCTGGCACCTTAGATCAGGCAACACTTAATCTGTGGCTCACTAAAAATGCCATTCCAGTTGCAGCAATCATTAGAACTGTAGGGTATAGCTATAATTATGATACTATAAGTAGGTCAATTATCTTGAAACTAGAGGATGGGGATACGGTTAATGTTGTTGGAAAGGCAGGTGGAATTCTGTATGTTGGACGAATGCACTTTCAGTTATTGTCTTTCACAGGATTTTTCATTCGAATTTGAATAAATGATTAACAAACATCGGTTCAAGACAAAGACAAGACTTTATAATAATTTTTTTATGAGACAGCAAATGTTAATGATCTACGATGTGTACAAAAGAAATAAAAACAAGAAATTTAGAAAAAAGTCAAATGTATTCTGTTTATGTTTCTATTTTTCCAACAACTCAAATAATTATGTCTCAGGTCACTTTGCCTTGAATCTGTTTAAGGTTACTAAATTATATTTCATCATTCGTAGACGTCTGCAAGTGGTTGCTTATAAAACCATGATAGTTTAACATTAAATCTTATAGAATCATTGATGAGGCATCACATATACACTACACAGCTGATAACCTCTGGTTAAACCTGGGCGAACCTTTGATTTAGAAAGAGAATTGGCCACTTGATCTCGTTTGGCACAAATCCTTTATATCTAGGGGAATATGGGGCAAACCATACCCTTACTGACACGGTTTTTTATTTGAGGGAGAAAATTATTAAAATAAAAAACACCCAAAAATGGCAAGATATTCATCAAACAAACAAATCACACCACTTTCAAAAATAAAGAAATAAAAAAAAGAGAAAAATAGATTTGTAGTCCATGTGTAGCTCACTTTACACTAGTCAAATCAAATCAAATTAAAATGTCTTTTTAGTGTATAATAGCATAATAATGGCATAGGTCACCAGAAAATATTTATATATCTTCTACTTCTTCTATCTTCTACATTTATCTTCTCTAAGAGATTTGGTGTATATGAAATAAACATCTTAATCTCTCATAAATGACATATAAAGTGGTTTCTCATAAATATAAGATACCTTATCACCATTTCCTTTATCTTTTTGAGAGATTAATAATGATTGAAAAGACATGGTATGATATGTGACACAGCTGACCTACACATCTTTAAACTCTGGTTCGGGATGACATGGCCAAATGACCTTATGCGTTTGAATCCCTTAATAACTATTTTCAACAACAAAAAATCTATGAAAGTATAAGTCTATTATTGGCTACAGACATCTTTAGCCACGGTTTTATTATTGCACTGATATAACAACAACAAAAATGGAAAAACAAATGCAAAGATATGAAACGATACTTTTTTGGCATATGCTCATTCATATATAAAAATGCAACCCGCCCCCCCCCCCCTTTAGACTTTGATACTAAGGTCAAGATATAGAAAGTGGAACATTGCTATCAAGTACTGTATCAAGGTTACTACATCTCCTATGCTAGTGGGTAGATAAGAAATGCTTCACATGCATGGATTAGTATGATTATCCATAGTCAGGTTGTCAGTGGAACCTGTCAAAAAGAAGATTTGGGTTAATTCTCATGTGTTGAATGTGCAAAATACTGTTATACACTTGGTGTTTTTTTGTTAATAATACAAATCATTATTTCATTATACTGATGATAATAAATGCCAAGATATGATATGCCATTTCTTTTTGCAAAATATAGAAAATTTTAGAGCAATGATCTAAAGCTTAATAACTTGCGTTAGTGTATAAAGTTTTTTTCCAAAAAGATCAGTTTTATAAGGCAACTCCCAAATAAGAGATCACAGCCCTGACCTGGAAAAAATTAAATACCAACCGGGATGATCATATATACCAGAACAGATCATTTGACCAACAAATGTTTGAAGGTGGCACCTAGGTAGCCAAGCTAGGTATCTTTGAAACTATGTATTGAAATCGTGTCAGAAGATTTTTTATTTCATTTAATTTTCATCTGCAATAAAAAATCCCCATACTTCCCTGAAAATGAGTGACTTAGGGTTTATTCAATATCAGGAAAACATTCTATTATCTTGCTAGACTACACTCTTATATCTATCTCTTGTGTCTGTAGCTCAAGCCACCGAAAGCTTTATCTTCCTCCTTTACAGGATGCTTCACCTAGTTTAGGTTCTACTGAATTTAAAAGACCAAGGGTATGGTTACTACTATGATGAAAGTGATATATCCATTGTACAGATTAGGTTGAATGGGGTAGGTGTGCATACAATGAATTATAGTTTCAAAAGAAAAAACGTAACATTATTTAAAAAAAATGAAAATATTGAACAAAAATAATGAATTAATTCCTTTGTACATTTTCACACAACAGAAGAAATCATGAAGTTGATAATCTTTATAATCCTTGGAATAGCAAGGTATAGGAGTGCTGCTTCAGGTAAGAAGTGTAATACAAATGATAGAATGAAAAGTGTTCGAATTTTATTTATACACAGGCATTTTATTACATAAAGTACAATTCAAGGTGAAAATAATTAAAACATTTAAAGAATATATTGTCACATAATTTAAAAAATAAAAAGCAATGCAATCACAGAACAAGCAAGAACGAGGAATAAATTATTCACATTTGGAACAAAGTTCTTTGAGGTAATATCTACCCTTATACAACGTTTCTGATTTCATTTAAAACCTTGATCACGTCAATGATCCTATCCGCTCAGGAAGATTAAACCAATTACCTATTATCTTATAAGAACAGACAGTATGTACACAATTATATCATTAAATTGATTGAACACTTTGAATGATAACTTATTATCATTTCTTTCAGAAACTGTTGCAAAAAATTACCATGACTACTTTGAGAAAAATCGCCAGAATTTTAAGTGTCCTACGACACTGAATGGTAACCCAATAGATGGTGCTTATGTTGACCCCATTCAACCCCAGTTCTACTGGAATTGTATTCAAAACAGATCCACTCCAGCAAGTTGTCCTAGTGGCACTGTCTTTAAACCTTCCATGAAGTTCAATGATTGCAGTTACAACTACACACTGTGTCACACAGAAACAGACAAAGTCAACAGTTATCAGTTACAAAGTAGGATATCGACTCGAACATGCAAAAACCACCTAACTCATATGTTAATATCATATGAGTTGGTGGTTATTGCATGTTCGATTCGATTTTAAAACAATAAACGCTAATCGGAAGATGTTTTTCATGTTTTATTGCGAATCACTTAAAAAAAGTTCGCCTGAATATGTAAGTGATGACTTACAAAATTTGCAATAAAAATTGAAAACAAATATTCGGTTTTACAGTTCATTATATTATTTGGTTATCAGCTGGTAATTATTTTAGGCTATAATACATTTATACATAAAGGGGTTATTTGTATTCAACAAAATTGTATTGCATAGAATATGTCTTCAACCTTGAACTTCTTTAAATTGGTTTGCCTTGTTTTGATATCAATTAACATTTTGTTTCACAAATGAGTGTCCCTTTAGTGAGCACGTGACTTCAAATCATATTTGACCTTGATATTTTAGAAGAAGGTCATAGTTTGAAGAAAACAAAAGAAAAAATCATTGATTGCCCATTAGATGAGAATGGTAATTATATTGATGCAACCTTAGATGACCCTGATACTTGTGCCAACTATTACCATTGCAAAGATGGAGAAGATTTCATCCAAGTTTGTCCAGGAGGAACATTCTTTTACCCTACTCTAACAATCAATGAAGGCAACTGTGGAATCAGACTTTGTGTCAATTTGGAAGAGAGTAACTGCAAAAGTAAGTTTATGTTAAATTTGTGCTTTAATGTCATTGCCAACATTCTTAGGTTACACCCCCCCCCCCCCTCCATTACTTTCATATTTACACCTTTCAGGATAGGTCGTGACATTTTTTTACACAACGCATTATTATTGGATATTTTTACAGCTAATCTTCAAATGATACGAAAGACAAAATTATTATTTTGAGTTATGTTTACCAATAACAATCAGTTGTATTCAAGTTTACACGAAAAACCTTTGGGTATTAATTACAGTGGTTCTTCCTTTATGTCTTTAACTCTAAGTTGATGGTAATTGGGGAAGTTGGGGAAACTGGAGTACTTGTAGTGGAACCTGTCCTGTGGGAAATAGAACCAGAGAAAGGCAGTGTGATGACCCACCACCAATAAATGGCGGTTTACAATGCCAGGGATTAAACTATGAAACAACGCTCTGTGGCTGTCCAGGTAAAGAAAAAATCGTACTTTTGATATACACGCGTAAATATGTCTGATAAGGTTACTTTTGATAGCTCAATTATATTTTACATTTGTTTAATAGTGACCATCTATAACCATTACAGGCTATTCCACAATTTAAAAAAAACATACACTCTTTATTATTTTCTGAAAGTTCTGCATTTTTCTAAAAATGCAGATTCCATTGTATTTGTTGCCAAGACTACCAACTGGACAGGGATTCAAGATCCAATGGTTTTTGATGAGAAATTCATAGATATTGGAGACAACTATCAAAACAATTCTTTTGTGGCGCCATTTAGTGGAATTTTCCTATTTAGTTTTAATGCAGGGGGAGTCAAACAAAAATCTTTAGTACTAGGTTTGAAACAAGAATCTAATGACAGAGGAAATATAAGACGTCTAAAAGATGACATTAATGGCACTTGTACATTTGGTAGAGATCTACTCTTGTCTTTGAATTCTAATGACGTCATTAGGCTGGTGTCCACTTCAGCATCGGGGGGTACAGGGGGACCAGACAATTCAACTTTGACCTCATTGTCAGTGATTAGTCTGTCGGGTTTTGTTTCCCCTTTGATTGCCTTTACAACTGGTTTTACACAAGATCATAACGTCAGCTCAGATTTGATTGCTTTCAGAGGTAGTACACCCACTGTGAATGTTGGTAATAGTTTTAGTTCTACCACTGGGTATTTCACTGCTCCAGTAGATGGTATCTATATGTTTAGCATAAGTGGCAGTGCTATATATACACATAATATTGCATTTTTTCTCGAATGTTTTGGGACTTGTCCTGGTTTTGTTAGGATATTCCTTGACCAATCCACTGGCCCATCAATGATGCACAGAGCAATCATGTACAAATTAGCATCAGGAGACAGAGTATGGGCCAAGTCCTGGAATCTACGCTATGGTGTTATGTCAAATGATATCAACATGCAAAATGCTTTTAGTGGTTTCTTATACTCTCCCCAAACCGGAAGACCAATTGCCTTTTCTTGCATTAATACATATATGAATAGGACACTAACAACCGATTTGAACCCTATACCCTTTGATGTGATCCATTTGAATGAAGGAAACTATTTCCAACATAACTCCACTTTTAATTGTAAGGTACCCGGATATTACTATTTCTATTTCTCTAGTGGAGCCGGTTATGTCAAACCAGTAAATGTGTGGCTCACCAAAAATTCCAATCTAGCTGCAGCAATTATTAGAAGTGTAGGTTATTTAAATTGGGATGTCCCAAGTAGGTCCATTATCCTAAAACTAGAAGATGGAGATAAAGTTAACCTTGTAGGTAAAGCAGGGGGATTTATTTTTTCTGGCCTAGCTGAGGACTGGAAGCTTTTATCATTTACAGGGTTTTTCATCAAAGCTTAAAATACCAATATATAAAATATTGTGTAAACCAGCATAAACGTTGTTGCTTAAGCTGTCAAATAAGTGAAACCCAAAATGGTTCACTAATTGTCCACATGTGACCTTAGTTTTCTGTGAAAAGTGTTAAAAATAATTCTCTGAAAAGTCAATGTTATAGAATCTATACCTCTTTTGGAATTAGGCATTTATGCATAAAATATCCAAACAATATTAGGCTTACAGTTGAGCCACATTTTGCAGATCAATATGATTCCAAAGCAGTTTTCATCAAACAATTACCATCATGAGTGATGAAATGATAAAAAGACATTATTAAAAGGTTTTGATATTGAATTGGAGTTTAGTGTATTGATAGAATCAATGTCTAGAGTGTCTTTGATAGATATTATCTAATAGAGAATTTTGAAAAAAAATGAAAAAAATTACATGTACATGTATCTGAAACAATGAGCGTGTAGCCGGTGATTGTCTCGCCATCTGGTGGTCTAGTTTCCAGCCGCACTATTTTGCAAATTTAACAT
>JAVSBT010329851.1:0-11567 GCA_033118115.1 Pharyngocirrus eroticus
ACTATTTTCAGTTCTATTTGGTTGAAAGTTAAAATAACAGCATGGTTATCATTTACAGATCTTTTAAAATAAGAATACTGCTATACATTTACTATTAATTTTATCTTCAAGTTGTATGATAATTACAATCAATTGATCATTTGGATATGTTACTACCATAACAATTGCATTCATATCTATTTTTGGATGTCTTGTTATTATAAAGTAAATCAAATCACATTTCTTAATTTTTTATTTTAGAATCCACAGATATAACAAAAAATTGACTTTTGTGTTGAGTTATATGATAGCAAATGACTTGGGCGAAATATGGGAATTGGAAGCTGTATCAATTGTCAATAAAAGTCTAGGTAATGACAATAGTCCTATCAATGGCATGAATCCTGAATGCAGTGTCCACCAACTTTTCTTATGTCTCTTTTTTCTTGTAAACCTATATGACCAGAACTTCAATCAAGCTAGCGCTTTCGTGTTTTACGTTCTAGATGACACTGACAGCAAATATTTCCAAGTGTGCCATTGGGGATATAATTCCAAAATATTAACACAAAAGCAGCCATAATGTGATGCCTTTTTTCTTGGAAAATATATTTTTTTCATTAATGTTTGATTTTTATCATTAATTTCATTAATTTGGTTATTTTATTGAGGGTGTGGCTGTTTGTCATATTTTTTAACTTTACTCTTTGAATTAATATATTTTTTACCATATTGTTTTGTTTTGTTCTGTTCATGTCAGGTTGCCTTAAATTTCCTCTTATTATAAGATGGATTATAAAGAAAGGAATACTTTGATAATAATCATTACAATAAACATTCTGGTGGACACAAAAATATGAATGATAACACATGACTCTTCAAGATCGTCAACAAACAAAGACATTGTCACTTTTAATTATATACATGACATTTTTGCTTTAGAAATTGCATACTCCATGTCTTTCCTTATCCCTAGGAACTAAAATTATCTCATGTTTTGACACCAAATAAAGTAAAAGTATTTGAGTTGATTGGCATAATGATCAATGGTTTGGTGAAACAGTATTTTTTCAAAAAGAAAAAAATCAGATTCAGTTCCGTTAGTTTGTTCCAATTGCCAATGGCTGTTGTAACACCTACTATTAGAAAGTCTTCCCTTGCATTCAGGAACAAAAGTGGGAGTCTTATGTACCTGTATTTGTATTTCCAATGTGCTTTTTATTATCTAACTTTACTCATCATCCACTAAATCATTTTTATCTGTTCTAGAAATAGAGACAGAGGATCATGCATGTAGATTGAACAATGGAGGTTGTGAACAGTTTTGTATTCCTCTACCAAATGTGGAAAGGGTATGTAAATGTGGACAAGGATATGGTACGGGTCAAGATGGAACTTCATGTGTTACAGGTAATGCATTATAAGAGTATGTAAATGTGGACACGGGTGAAATAAATAATGGGTGCAAATGTGGCTTTATATGTTACAGGTACTACAATAATGCTGTAATTTATATCATGCTAGCTCTCATTGATATTAAAAATAATGCTAAATGTCAGATACAAATTTTTATTGAATGAATCATACAAACAGAGCTGTTTTTGATCTATTAGAGTGTGTTTGTACTCTAATAGATCACATTTATTTAATAAAGATAATATTGATAAATGTTAGAATGCATCAGTTTGTCAAAGTCACAATCTATAAATGTGACACTCATACTTCTTCCCATAAATAGTGACATTTTTTGTTCTTTATGAAGGGAACTGGGTTATCATAGCCAGATGTTGAAACTGCCCATAGTTCATAAACTGGACTACAAGTTGCTCTGTTTTTATGTGTATTTGGCCCATATATTTTCCTCAATTCCCAACATTAGATTACACGGCTCTTATGTTTTTTAAATAATCACTGAGGAATTTGATAAAACTGCTTGCCAAGGTCATGCAGGTTAGTGCTTTTATTGAACACATCACTGATATAGCCTACCATCCACTTATTATAATAGATGTATTCTTATGTTTATATCTCCAGCTAGCTTCAACCAATTTTTGTATTGTGTGGAACCCTCTTTGAGAACTTTGTACCAAATAGATGTCCCAACATTTCTGCATAAAGAGATACCCATCACTGGCCATTCGACTTTGAGTGGTGCTGCTATTGATCCAATCAAAAAGATAGTGTTTTATTCTGATATTGGCAATGGAAGAATTGGGAAAGGAAACTTTGAGGGAAAAGGTTCTCAAATCATCTATCAAAAATCTGGTACGGATATATTTATTTCATATTTTATCGAAGTCTTCAAATGTTCTCATTCCAATTAAACATTTTTGTAGTGTCTCAAATACATTCAGTGATTGTACTGTGTATGGATTTGAAACAAACAGATAAATACATTTATAAAAACAGAATGTTAATGTTTCACAGCTAGCAACATTTAAAACCAGTTTGCTATTTTGATTTATCATATAGTTACAACTGTTAGTATTGTTTTTATTCTGAACTTATTACTCATTAGGATCAAAGATCAAACACCTTGCGTTTGAAGAGAAAGATGGTTTACTCTATGTAGCAGAAACAGCTTCACCCCCACATATTGCTACTCTGCATCCTGATACTGGAGCATATACAATTCTTATAAATGACAACATTGGTGAACCACATGGAATAGCTGTGGACTCTGAAAACAAGTACCATTTTTTTATCTTCATTTAATATCATGTCTTTAATGTTCACAGTAAAATTTGGCTATATCACACCTGTTAGGGTGCAACATTAGCTTTTATTTCCATATGTCCCTTTGGACATTCTCTGCAATATATTTATGTACCTGAGGACAACCTTTATCTGCCCAAGTTCATCAGTCTGATATCTTCTTTTAGTTGTTTGTGGTTACCTATTGCAACATTTGAAAACAAACACCAGAACAGATGATGAAACTATAAAACAGGCTTTTATGGGTGCCTAAGAGTTTCAGATAGTTGTTATCATTTAAAATTTCTCTAAATGTAGGTGTCTCTACTGGTCTGATGTCCAAAATCACAGGATCGAGAAAGCAAGTCTAGAATATCCATTGAACAGAAAAGAGATCTATAGTGACCCATCTGGGGCCAAATCACCGACAGTCATTGTATTAGATGTACCAGGTTGGCATGATTTCACTTTTTGGTCTTCCAAGGTTAAAACCTCATAAAAATATTAATGTTTTGGTAGGAACTTCAAAATGTTATAAACCATCTAAATTCATATAATGATTTCATAATATGTATCTTGATTATCATAGGCAAGAAGATGTACTGGACATATGAAGAATTAAATGTAATTGAAGAGGCGACATTAAATGGAGGAAGCAGAAGGACGATAGCAGCTCTACCTAGTGGTAAAACTGTAGGCATGGCACTGCTTGGAGATTTTATATACCTAACTGATGGGCATTCAAGGTAAATATACACAGCATTAAGATACACCTACAATACTGGTAGGAATTCAAATACCTGAACAGATGTAATTGAGAATGAAGTAGTTACCTCGATTTGATGAAACATTATTTATGCTAGGTACTAGTATGCACATTTTTGTAGCAATATTGAAATTTAGATATTTACTAAAAGTGTTCATATGGGACCATCAATGTTACTTCTTCCTTCAAGTTCTCTAAAGAGGTTTGATAGGACCAAGGATCCTGTTGATTTTGAGAATGTTGGTGATCCAAAATTGAGATTGGGGTCCATTGTATCAATACCACTTTCATGGAGAAATGGTAAATATAATTATTTCAATCAGTTTTAAAGTTTTCAATGATCAGATGAGAATAATGGTATTATATATGTTAATGTTTAGACTTAACTGTGGTCTAGAGGAATACTATGACAACTAGCTCAAATATCATAGACATATCAATAACAATTCTAAATAACAGATATCAAATATCATAGACATATCAATAACAGTTCTAAAGCTATCAAGAAGTAATGTTTTATTAGAGATCGAGAGCAAGTGCTAATAAAAGGAACTTCCCACTTTCAAAGACAATGTAGCTAAAAAATCATGTAGGAAGGATACTTTTTCCTTAAAAACTTTTAGAATATGGGTTAAAAAATCCAATGAAATCATCTTTTAATAATAAAGTGATATCTTCTTTTTTTATTTCTTATCTCAGACATTTTCATTAAGGGCTATAAAAATAACTCCAATATATACACAGAAGATGGCAATACTGAGACATTGGTTTGCAGTGCTGTGTATGCTTTGGACATGGTGAACATCACATGGTACCTTGATGATGAAGTAATTCCTTCAGTTTCAAATACTGTGTATGTACATAACTGATAATGAAATTGTTTATCTTATTTTCAATATCACTTACCTAATGGAATATATTATGCAAATAGCAAGTTGCTGGGACTTAAACATTGATTTAGTTTTTCAATGTATGAATTACTTTGAAATTATTTTACATTTTACTAGATTTTTTTAATATTTAGAATGAACAACGTGCAACAGCAACCCTTTTTGATTTCTTTTTCAGACAATTCAACGACATCACACTATTTTACAACATAAGTGAAACCATCACTATCGCCATTAACAGTAGTCTGCACAGGACACAATTGAAATGTGAAGCCATATCCTCAGACACTTACACATCCATAGATACCAATATAATCCTATCAGGTGTGTGCAAGTTTTTTGTTATACTTTTTCAAATCAATATAACTAGTACTGTTACTACATAATGCTTTTGTGGATCCAGCATAAGCACGATAAAGGAGAGATATAAGTAGTGTTTTTTTTAAATTTCATTGTAGATCCCTGTCAAAAGGCATCCCCTACAAATCCACATGGTTATACACTGTGGGGGTCAGAAGAGAGACGTTCTGCTCAGGTATCTTTGCCTTCTGATTCTCTATCAATCTGTGACAAGTCCATTCTCCCTGGTTGGTACAGGGTACAGAGTGCTGCTGGTGAAAAAATACCTACTGAATGTGTGACAACAATAAATGGATGTAGTACAACTTATCCTATTTGGTTGCAAGGTAAAATGATTAAATCAAATATTGATATATTAAGTTTTGAATTGATAATGTATTCATGAATATTGAAATCTGACTCAATAATACCCAATACTTTATTTCAGGAGCACTTCCAACAGTAGCTGATGGCAAGGTTCCAAGGACAGCTTGTGAATCAGATCCTAGTACTCCTGGTGCCTGTTGTGTAAAAACGTATGATATTGGAGTAAAAAACTGTGGAGCTTTCTTTGTGTATGACTTGGAACCCCCTAGTAGATGTCCTGCTGGTTACTGTTTTGGTGGGTGTTTTATTAAAAGTTATTTGATTTTAGTTAGCGCTCTGAGTTTATGAATTAAATCAGAATCAAACATTTCAAAACATGTCAGATATATAGAATTTTCTGCTAGAATCTAGAACATGTATAATTATCATTGTTCTGAAAAACTTTTCTTGATTCTTTTCTCAAGGAAATCAAACTAAATGCACACAAGGCACAACATCAGAAAACGGATACACACCCTGCAAAGGTAAGTGTGAGGATCTAAAACAATCCCAGCCATTGATTGTTAATTACTCTTTTCTAATTGTTAGTTCTACTTATTTGTCAGATATTCATCCCCAAAAGAAGATATCAACGGAAATTGTCCATCAGAATCATTGCAATTTGTCTGTCGAATTTTCCTAATTGTAGCTCCAGCAGTTAACTGTTTGACAAGAGACCCAACAGTTTCAATTGGTGCATCATCTGATGGAAGAACTCTTGAACTCTACTGCAATTATGAAGACATCACAAATCTTGCATGTGACGTCAAAATCGATTGGTATTTTGACTCAATCCATGTTTGGGAAGCAGTAGGAGTTACTGGCTCAAGGAATGTTTTAAGGCAATCAGACTTTGCAAGCCAATTTAGACTGCTAGGAAGAAATGTAAGTGGTTTTTTTTGTTTATTATTAAGATTGCTTTCTTTTTCAAGAGATTGTTAAAAAGCAAGCCTTTTAGTATTATGTATAAAGCTGACCCAATAAATGCTGCTTAACATGACACAAAAATGATAACAAAATGTATAACAATATTGTAAGCAGTTTGTGCTGTATCTAATGTCAGAGTTTACATTACTCAAATGCAACCATCAGTGTAAGTGGTTTCTGGAGAAAAATAGGGACAGGAAAATACGATTAAAAGGACCTTTGAAATTGTGCTTTAACAATCATTATTAAATTTTTTTAAACACCAGACTATAAAAGACACTAGCCAAACTGGAATTTGTTTTATCCTAATACATTTAAAATGATATGAATTATGTTTTTACGTCACAAATCAAGGTAACCTGTTCAATCAGAGCATATGATTCCTCACAAGAAAGATATGGCGAAGAGGTCTATAAAAGCCTTCCTTATTTTGCTGGAATAAAGGTATACTGTCAATACATTTTCATTGAACGTGAATGAGTAAAGCTTAAATTTTAATGTTTTATTTGTTAACAAATAAAAGACTGTTAAAGTGGTGAAAAGTCTGTATGGTAAGAAAAAAACATAACTAGTCAAGAAGGTAGACATTTGAAATTTGCGAAAGTAGATAAGGAATCATTACAAGCCAATTATTTAGCAATTTATTAATCATGATTATCTTTAGGCAACAAAAAAAACCAATTGTGTCCTCTCTGAATCAAATGTCTGTAGTTTCAATTTAAGAATTATTTTTTATAATAATTATACTTTTGGTTTCTCTATCTACCTCTTTCTGTTAGTATAAACTTGGCTTGTCCCTTACTGCTGTTTTATAGATGCTCAGTGGAACTATGACAATTAATGAAGGAGACACAGATTTCATCCATCTACAAAGTACTATTCCTTTTTTGTGTGATGACACAGCAACTGATTGTAAATTGATTGGTAAAACATTTCTACACCTACAAGTTCTGAACACTGTTGATAAACAAATAGTTTGCCCATATTCATTACAAAAATATAATCAGGTAAAAGTGAGAAATAGTGGAAATCGCCTACTGTCTCAACAAATATGTGGAATAGAATTAACACCAGATGACAAAGATAACATCATCAATGGAAATGGAACAATCTTCACAATTCCGGTATCTGCAACAATGTAAGTACCTTTTTTTATTTGTTTGATAGAATACAGTAAGTAAACAAACACACCATTCAACTGATTTATTTCGGATTTTTAAAACTTAGGAATGGTTTTGGAATATATATTTGACCTTTTTTTAGCAATCATTGTGACATTTCTATATCAAATTTCAAACTGGTTGATATATTTTATATTTCAGAGATAACACAAATGATGGCAATACAGAGCTTTATATTAAACTAAGTACTGATGCAGTTGTTCATGGAAATGATTTATTCCATAACTATGCTCTACCAGATATACATGTTAGTACAGTGGCTTTGCGTGTTTTTTTCAATTAGTAGTAGTATGAACTTTACTTTAATATACTTCTAATAGTACTGTTAGAAACACTTTAGATTTCAAACACAAATGGGTTAAAAGAATGTTAGCAATTTTGACACTCAGAAGTTTGAATTGTAGCCCATAACATTAACTTGAACCCTTGAGAGGTTATCACTTGTTTCCAGCTGTAAAATTGGATCTTGTTATTGTAATTCACATGTTTTCCAGGTTTCTGTACAGGACAAGGATACAAATGTAAAGAAAGCATATTGTTATTCTAACAATGATCCTCATATGAGAACATTTGATGGCAGGTAAGTAGCATTTATCTGAGGCAATTACATTTATGTGCTATCCCCGGTGAATACCATTCACCAAAGAAAAACAAACAAACAAACAAATCCTTAACAAAACATTTTATTCTCCTGGTTTCTACTGGGTAATGTGTAAAAATCAGTTGACTTATTCAACTTATTTCAAGACCTCATTTGATATATTGTGTCATGAATCCACAAATTTGCATTTCAGGTCCTATGAAAATCAACGAGAAGGTGAATTTATTTTATATGAGCACACAGAACTTCCTATCAGGGTAGGTTTATCTTCACTTATTACAAAAAAATGAAATGAGAAATACTTGTATTGTAGTCATATAGGATAACAATGGGTTCTTGTTTTTTCCCTTAATGTCATAGGTCCATACCTACTACTTAAGATGTAATTCCCGTGCCTTCTGTAACTGTGGGGTTGCTGTTCAAGCTGGGACTTCAGTTATACTGATTGATAAGTGTAGGGGAATTCAGCAACCACAAGCGATTGGATCCAGGAAGTTGAGAATAACAACTAGTGGATGTGATAGTCTTGGCAAGGGTCTCAAACTTGTGGAAGTAGGTGGAGGATATGAAGTAAGTAGCTTTAAAGTCAGGGTTGTCCCATAATCATGTAAGCAGTGAACACTATTTGGTCATCATCTTATAGCTTAAGGAAACATATCCTAGTTTAGGATCAAATGCTTTTTTAAAAATTATCTGACTAACTATGTTTATATGATAAGATATTTAAAAAAATGAAATTAATTATGAATACAAATATGTGTTAAATCTGTTAATGTCCAAGAATGATGTCAAACAAAAATCTTTCTTATTTATTTTGATTGAAATGTGTTTATTCATTATTCTAGATTCATTTACCAACTGGTGGTATGGTCAAGGTTTCATCGTTCTATGGGTCCTTCTTTAATGTGATGATGGCGCCCTCTAGCCTAGATTACCAAAAATCACGTGGCTTATGTGGAACATTCAACAAAAATGCAGGTGATGACTTCAAAATGAGAAATGGAAACATAGGAGATGAAAATAGCTTTGCTAAATCCTGGAGGTATGCCATAATTATGACCAAAATAAAGAAGAAAGATAAATTCTGCCCCAAAACCCATATTCTTAAAATAATTTGTAAGCGAAAAAGTGAAAATGTCCTATACTAGTATCTATATGGTTTGTTTAGAAATTACTTTTTTATCTTCAAAGAGTCACTTATAATTGGATGAATTAGACTTCGTTTCAGGCCTAATAATGAATTCACATAAAACTTTTGATACCTGGCTAGCATTTTTTCAACTGACAGTTGTGAGCTCCTTGGATGAAAATTAGAACCAGTTACACCATTATCTCCCATCAAATTGTGGGCATTTTTATCCTTCAATGTAAGAAAAATACAAACACTTTCAATGAGTTTATATGGAATGCCTAATAAGCCGTAAAACCATACATAAAAGACTTACACAAAAATGGAGAAAAAGAAATATTTCACCTCAGGTAATTTCAGTGATGGCAAACATAGGAAATGTTGTCAACTAAACAACCAAATAGATCTCTTCTTTTCTCTTTTTATTCAAATGATAAACAGGATTCCAAATGGTAGTCCAGAGAGTTTGTATTCTGGTAAACCAATCACACTGACAGGTGACCTGGAGTCTCTCTCTGGGTCACAGTATTGTGCATGTAACAGTGATACTGGGAATATTGTTTGTGATGACTCCATCTTTGAAATGTGCACAGGTTGGGAATAATCAAGTTGCTGCTTGCTTTTCATTTGATAAACATTGAATTCAATAAATGCCATGATTCATATTTGTATTGAAATATCTATTCTCTTTATAATTTTTTAATAACATTGGAGTTTAGACTCAATTGATGTTTGTTGATTTCCATGTTATTAATTTGCAATGTTTAGTACAGATCTTATATATCCTTTAGATTAGTTTTTTTTATAATGCTACATTGTTGGATAAATAATATTTGAAATCAGCCATTAATATGATGAGAATTAAATGAATTTTTAAGGTGGAAGAGACATTACTGAACATCAATTGGGTATTTGCAACCGGAGAAAAAAGCGTGAGGCTCACAAACTGGACTTTGAAGATGAGGAAGACCTGCCCTTTAATTACAATGGAACAGATGACACCAATGTGAGTAGCATAAATATACATCAAAATTAGTACACAAAGGGATATATGTAAGTTTCTATCAAATACATTAGAGGTGATTAGAAAGTCTTGAAATAGTTTCAGGGTTAATGAATTCATATTAAGGTCTTTTCTTTGTTCCTCTTATTCAATATGCCAGTAGCCTAAGTTCAGTCGGTTAATTAGCTTTACTTGCTTTGTAGCATTATGATTGTCAATTTATTTTCAAATGTAATTATTTATTTTGATGAAGCTGTAAACAAGGGTTTTAACATAATGCATTGCAATGAAATCAGGTCAACAAAAATGTCTTTACTGTTACGGTGTTCTAAAAAAATGTCATACAAGATTTAAACAACAGATACCATAATGTTCTATCCTTAATGACCTAGCCATATGAACTTTTCTTAAGTGTTTCATTTCCAATTTCATAGATTACACCCTCGTGGGATACGGCTGTTATGTCAGAAGAAGAAGCTAAAAGCTTTTGTGAAAATGTCATAGGAAACAACCCTGGGTCTAAAGCTTGCAATGAAACAATTGATTTGGGACCAGACATGGAATCACATGTAAATGAATGCATGAAAGATATTTTGGTAGGTAATTTTATGTAGGGGTAAACATAATTTAGGGTTAAACTGAAGTTGATACTGACAGATATCTGTACCTACATGTATCAGCTTCCCTTGACACAACTTATTGTATTGGAATATGATATTTCCTTATCTTTTTCTACTTTTGCAGCTCTCTGGAACTACAGAGTGGGGTAATATCACGAAGGATTCATTTAAGCAAGTCTGTGAAAAAGAAGTCCTGAAAGATGTACAATCTTGGGATAACTCATCAGACCCTGAAATCATCAAACCAAAAGCTTTGGTATTTAATAACCTTTGTACGAATGACTGCAATGATAAGGGACTATGTGAAAATGGTATGTTTACATGTAGAATTCAATATTATGCGTGTCATGAAAACAGTCCATTTTTTTCAAGATCCATAAACCAATTAATTCATTGTTCTCATTCAAAGTGGCTTTTAATTTAGACACTGACCAACATATTTCTCTTTGAATTGTACATGGATATTCAACATCTCACATTACATTTTCCTATAAATATCACTATGATTGTTGATTTTCAGGTGTGTGCAAATGTTACTCTGGTTATTCAGGACTGAGTTGTGAATTTAAAAACAATGAGCCACCAAAAGTATATGGACTGCTTCGTGATGGTTTGTGTGATATTGAAGAAAGGGCATGTGAAATAGTGATTGTATATGGAGAAAAGTTTAGATTCTCTGAATCTTTGTCATGCCATATGACACCAGTTTTTGTGGTAAGTCCAAATAAGCATAATACAAGATTCCAAAAGTTATAATATTACTGATTGACATAGTACTGAAATAAATTCATTCAGTTGGTAATATATATTTCATTCAATGTTTTCTTTTAACTCAACTGTGACTTACTTTAAAATCAACGTTTCAACCACTGTCAGTGGTTTTCTTCAGGATAATGAAGGACACTCTATTTCATCACTAGAAAACCACTGACAGTGGTTGAAACGTTGATTTTAAAGTAAGTCAAAGTTGAGGTAAATGAAAACATTGAATGAAATGTCATAGTCCTGGTTAGATGAGACTATAAAACCTATAGCACACTTGTCTATTATAAACAGTTACTTTTGCACAAAA
>JAVSBT010329962.1:0-26613 GCA_033118115.1 Pharyngocirrus eroticus
TTAAACCCCACAGCAGTTTAAAAAGGGGGGATTTAAATTAGTCCAAAGGTTTGTCTAACCCTAGCCATTGTTTAATAGGGAATAGAATAAATACCAAGTAAATACAGTACTTACAAATTCTGGAGTTTCATTAGTTAAGTCATACAGCTCTTCACAAAATTTTGGTTTCTTGGCTTCAGCAATTTCATCTTCATTTTCAGTGTTTTCCACCTCTGCATGACGTCTAGAAATAGAAGAATATTTATGGTATGGTCTCTTTGCAGGAATTGTAACTTTTTAGAAAAATGGTTTTGAAACTTATTCTTCATCACAATTTTTAACTTTATTTTTTATTTTTCCATTTTGAATCAGTTTGATTGTCATAGAAAAAAATAAAACCATATATTATTATAATATAATTATGTTTCAGAAATAGGCTTACTTTGCTGCTTTTTGGGGTGACTTCAATGGAGAATTTTCATCAATAATTGAAGTCTCATTTGTAGTTTCTTTCAAAACAACTGCAAGATAATAAATATGACAAAATAAGTTGGCATTCATATCGAACCTTAGAAATTTTCATGTTTTTAAGAGAAAAAAAAATTGTTCCATTTTGTAAGCAAAAATTGATTTTGAAGAATAATTTGTATTGGATACAAAAATTCTTTAATCCTAATTTAAATAGTCATACACTGAATCTTATGATTTGATTTGTATTTTTATATCATTTTACCTACATTTTTGTAATTCAGACATTTCACTTACTAGTATTAATTTTTTCAAAAACATCTTATGATGTTGCAACAAATATTTTCAGAAGGTTTTTTTTAGTTATTTAATATGAATTCTCAAGAAACCAGAAATTAGATATATTTGTAACTTTCCATTTGTCAAATAATTATTTTCTTAAATTCCTTTGAAGAATAGAAATGTTGATCCTGATTGAGAAGGTTTTTTTATTAGAAATGGAGGGAAATATCCATCCAGTACATTTGGGTATGACATGAAAGAGAACTGCTGCCAAAGGATGAACATCTTATTTTGATCAGTATTCCCAAGTACAAATGAGTTCTTTATACAAAAGACATCCTATAGATGAAAAAATAACTGCAAGAAACAAAGACTTCCAGTGTTCAACTGTCACTCCTCATGTAAATGTATTCTGTATCTTGTTGGCAGTGTGCCTGAGTCATATGACATTATAAAGCCTATCTTTGTGGTATATGGCATGCAGTGAAACCATAGTAATAAACTGCCAATCCTGTTCCCGCCAAGACAATATCTGTATCCAGGGAATGTTCGACAGTCATATGTCTGTATTGGTGAATCATAACCGCAAGAAAGAAGGGATTGGACATATTGAAGGCGCGTAAGAGAGAAACAGTTGGCACAAAAGACAGTGCCCTCCCTGTTTCAATATTTTTTTTAAAATTTGAAAGAAGTCCATGGATATTGTCCTTCGTTACTTTTTCAAAGTTCCTGTAACATATCTATGGGATGTAAACAGGCCTCCCCCTAAAACCCACAAGCTGAAACCGACTGGTACCACTGGATTTCATGTTCCCGCACTTTCTTATTGGCTTATTAAATATACTAATCTATGCATGTAATTTACAACCACTTTATTGACAACCATTTTAAAACTTTCTTGGCAGCTTTACAGACTGTTTTTGGCTTGTGCCAAAATTTGAATCTTGTTTTTAATACACCTATATACTCACCATTGGTCTCAGGTACATTTTCAGAAGCCATAGTCTGTGATGTCACTGGAGTACAGTCAATTCTGTATGAAAACAAAAAGACATCCAAAGCTAACAATTTGAAAAGCTAAATTTCGAATTAAACCCGTTAACTAGATAAAAATCATGAATTTCAAATGACCCTAAAGAACCATGTAAACAGCATACTATATTTAGGATATTTATGAACAGACAAATAGATAACTATTAGGCTTTTTGACAGGTTGACAACTTTATCATTTTTCATTATTTTTCTTATTTTTTATCTAGAGGTGAGTAAATATTGACATTGAAAAAAAATAAGAATTAAGAGATGTGTGTCAATCAACTTTAGAATATTGAAAATAATTCGTACAATGATCCTTAGGTTTTTCTTGTATTTGTATTCCCATCTTATAATATAGTAATATATCTTTTTATTATTTTAAACATGTCTTCTTTATTCTTTAAAGAAACAAAATCCTTTCTATCATTGAATATTATTAATTATTGTAGATTATAGAAAGGATGATAACTTTCTCTATTTTAATTTACAAATAAAAGGATTTATTTCTTATTCAAAAATATTATTTGATTCTTTGTAAGGATTTTAGGTAGCTTGCTTATTGTGTTGTTTTTTTCATGATTATTTTCTTTATTTGCTTTTATTCACCATTTTGCTACCTCTTGAGCAACTTTGATATTCGTTATTAAATTTTTGGTTTGTTTCCCTACTTTGAGTTTATGAAAAATGTAAATATTTATGTATCAGATTGTGTGTTATTCAATATCAAGAATATTTACATGTATTGTAAGCAGCTTGCCATTTACACAAAACATCGTCTTGAATAAAGATATGATACAGATAGACGGGATAAAAAGTAACAGGGGCATTGTTATAATAAAAAATACAGTCTTGTAAGTTGTATACAATACATAGTATATCAAGCAGTTTAAAAAAAATGAAATAGTGTTATCTATAGATCTACTTGTGAATAGTTGAGATGTGTATGCTTACAATAAAACTCATTCAAATGCATTCAAAAGATACATCCATAATTTGTATTGCTGTAAACCATGCAATAACTGTCATATTCATGTTCATACAACTATATAATTTGATAATAATTCATGAAGAATATATCACCTGAAGTATATCTTAATTTGAAATGTATAACATCAACAGGTCATTCATTTCCATTCTCTATCTGTGTATACTGTATGGTGTTTTCTTCTTTCTGATTTTGATCATATTTAGTTATGTGAATCATAGATATCTAAATGTTCTTTTAAAAACCTTTTTTCACTTGATTACATTATTTTCCTCTCTTTTTTTCCTACTTAAGAATTATCTTTTTCTATCTTTACCTGATAAGAAAAATAAATCATCTTCTTTGCATTTCTTATTTTTTTCTACAGCTCTTGTTTTGTTTACTCTATATCTATGTACATTTTTCTTTTCTTTTTTATCCAAGTCTTTTACTCTCTTCACCAACTTTCAAAGATGTTTTTTTAGGGGTGGGTTTGTCAAGATTTTGCTTCCATCAACATTCAGTGATTTTATTTTATTTTATTTAAAATCTACTCTACTAACAAGGAATTTATTGCCTATCGACAAACAATTATGTTACATAATGATCTTAATATGACAGAATCAAGAAGAAGTAATACATATTCATAAAATCAAATCATAATACTCTCAAGATACCAACAAAAAGTACCAAACTTACCTTGAATCTTCTTCAATCTATAAATTTTGTAAGTTTTAGGACAGTCTAGTTTTGCCCTCTGGTCTTGTTTAATGCAGGATGCAATGAATGAATCACTTGTAGCACAACTGTCAAAATCTTCAGATTTCCAAGACTTATAAAATGTTTCAAAAAGAGCGGGAAACTGCATGAGTGCACTCATACAAGTAATAATAGGAAAGTGTTGGCAGTATGACAAATGTTTTCCTACATGTGCCTTATTGATGTATATACAAAAGATTTTTTTCATCATGAAAACACTTTTGTGGTTTTCGGTTGTCTAGGTAATTTTTTTCAAGTCGAAGATAAAAAAAATAATTTAATTTTAAAATTCTGATCATGTTCCCATGCACACTCAATAAAAGTTCTCTATATCTCAATATGTAGCTAAAATTAGAGAGTAATATCTTTGGTAATAACTATAGTTCTCATAAAAAAAATAAAATAAGAAACCTGTAACTTTTATATCCTAAACATGTTTTTTTCAAATATAGTCTAAAAACGTTTTTAGAACTTTTGAAGATACATGTATCCCTTCATGACGAAAATTTTAGTTGTCCTACACAGTAACATCATATGGTTAGGAAACATGGATTTCAATGGCAGCTAAAATACATGCTATTACAAAGATTGCAATTCGCCACATGAACATTTTAATTTCCTTTTTTCTTTTAAACACATTTGCACAGATACACTAAATGACATAAGCATAAAATATTCCAACTTTATTTTTTAATATTTTCAAAAATTGTTCCTTGCTCAAACAAGAGTATCAGCTTTTTAAAGTTAAAAAAAAAGGATGCATTTCATGTTGATGTGAAAGGAGGAAAAAGAGAATATTTCTTTGCTAAAAAACAAAACACCATACAGTTTATTCGTATCAAATTTTGTACACATTCAGTCACTGACAAGAAAATAACAATACATTATAACATTTTTCAATCAGAATTTATCAGATTTCCTAAAATACTTGACACTAACAACACTTAAGTAAAAAGTTTATTGTAAAAATTAACTAAATTACCAGTATTTGACCTATTAAAATATCCAATTTCATCTATTTGTAGTATTATCCGCAAAGGCGTCAAGAAAAAAATGAATGTTTGAGAGCAGCATCGGCAGTAATTCTTGTATTGGGATCTAAATCTAAAAGTCCAGTTAAAAGCTCATAGGCAGAATCAGGCACACATTCCCATGACTCTTCATCTTGTCTTGTCTTCTTTGATTTGCCTCCTTTTGAAGTTTTCCCACATCCCCTCAGTTTTTCACAGAGTATTTTCATGCTGACATTTGGTATGTTTGGGGAATTATTCAAGTGTTTCCCTGAAATTAAACAAAGGGATTGATGTGAGGAAGTCATCTTACAAGATCATTTTTATCTTGGTTACTGAAGTGATATAACTGAAAAATTCAGATATATGGAATTACAATGGTAAATTCTTCATAGTTGTGAGCAACAACAAGAACACTTATTCAAGGTTCTACAACTTGCTTTGAAGAGACAATTTTTAAATGTTCCAATAGCATTGCACATTTAGTAGAGAAAAGTGTTTTAACTATCACTAAGTAAAAAGGGTTAATGTTTTACATAATTATACAACATCTAATTTAGTGTATCAATTTATTCTGACATGTTTTTGTTCATAGATTTTAATAAAAAAATGTATTTTTACCATATGTTTTGGCTGCTTTTTTCACTGCTTCTGTTCCAAAGATGCTGATAATCTGTGCCAAGGCTGTCATGTCATCATTTGCTTTGAAAAATGGATAACGTCCAGAAAGCAGTGACAAAAATATCACTCCAGCAGCCCAAATGTCTACAGCTGTACAAAATAAAGACAAGTTGGTGTAAGCACAGTGAAATATGACAGAGGAATGACTACAAGAAAACTGGAAAACGAGACAGCTCTGTACACCCACCCCACTACCACCTAGTGGTGAAAACAAATTGCCTGTCATGCTTCGGAAGAAGATCAATTTGAACAAACCTTGAGGGTATGAAAGTTTTGATTTGTCAAAAGAAAAAGTTATGGTTAATTACCTGTACTTTGTTCGGGACATTTCATTAACACTTCTGGAGCTCTAAACCCTGGAGTGCCAGCTCTTGGTGCATTTTGGCTGGGTCTGTAGGTTAGAAATGAAAATATTCCTATTAAGAAAATGCTAATTTCTAAAAGCAGCAACTAATATCAATAAACTGTAGAAAAGGTTCAAGAATAAGGGAATTTCTGATGACTTTTTATGAGAAAAATATGGAAACCAAAAATACCTTGCAACACACAGTGAACACACCATAGGCTGCCCAAAACATTGACATGCAGAGGGTGATACAGATTTGAACATTGACTTTCCACCACTATTAATAACAACAGTTCTTCTCTGTCCTGTACCACTAGTGCCAGGCCTGTTCCCTGTCTCTATTACATGTTTAGTCCTTGATAAATCTAAAGCTCTTTTAGTCAGTAACATTCTTCTGGGTGATTTCAAACCTTTACTATAGTGAACAATATCTGGGGTAGGTGGTGTCAAAACATTTGTATTTCCATATGACAAAACAGGTTTTTGATTATGGATTTCTGATCTCTTCATATCAGTGGTGTCTTTTTCAAAAGATTTTCTTTTGCTTTTTTCTACATTTCCTTGGTTTATTGATTCAATGAGTGGCCTCTTTGACAGTGGTTGACTGGTATCCTTCTCTGTAGAATTATGTTTTCTTTTTCTAGGTGAATTTGGTGTATCTTTCTGTAAAAAATGTGTCATAACAAAAAAGAATTTGTATTAGCCATTTCAAAACAAACATTTTTTTTGAAAAAAAATAATTATAATAACACACATTTCACATCAAATTGTATTCCCAATTTTAATTTCAATACTAGGCAAAAAGTAAAGAACCCTTGAAGCAGACATTATTGACAATATCCTACACAAATCTCACCTGATTTTCTTGAGTATTTCGACTAGTTTTCCTGTTTAAATCAGTTTGTTCTGGTTCTTCAACTACCTGACGTTTAACTGGTGCCTCCTGTGCAAGGCCAAAATCAACAAGAGCATATCTGTAAAAAGACAATAAGAAACCATTTTGAATTTATAAGATTGAATAAAAGAAGGCATGCAAGAGTTTTAATTCTATGAAATGTGAATACTTTTAACGACAATATTTTGCAAAAAAGTTGTAAACAAAATAACCCACATGATTAATCTTTAGACCATTGAGGCATTGCCGCAAAATATTATTGCAAAACCATTTTCTTTTTCAATCTTTCAATAAAATTGCCAATATTATCAAATTTTACAATATCAATTGAAGACTTATATTAAAATTAACTTACTTTTGTTTTTTCCTATTGAATAAAAAGTTACTAGGTTTTACATCTCTGTGAATTATATCAATGGTGTGGACTTTTCTTAATGCCAAAAGAAGATTTCTCATGTACTCTCTAACCTCTGGGACAGTGAGGTCATACACATAATCCTGTAAAATAAGACAACCATTATGTTATTGTTCAATCACTTATATTTTTCCAGTGATAATGAAATAATAATAAAGGTATAGAGACCTTTTTTTTAAAAGTATATAATAATAGAAACAGTCATTTAATTCAGTTATGCATTTGCTACACAATTCTATAAAGTAGAAGATCTTTACAAGTTACCAAATGGGTTGTTAAATGTTTAATATAAATTTTACCTGAAACCGGTCATGAGGGAAGTAAGGCATCACTATGACAACATGATCTCTTTCTCTGAGACAAGCATTGACAGCAATAACATTATCACAGCCACTGAAAGGAAAATATAAACAATTGGTGTTATACTTAAAAGCAGATCTTCAACATGAGAACAATTTCAATATTCAACCTGTTTAATGCTATAAAAGAATTGGTCAACACTGGCATTTGCTTAGCGATTAGAATTTGAGGGTAATCATGGATTGACATTCACAAATGTAAAAGTAATATTCAAAGGAAAGTTCTTGTTGCTTGAGGATTTGTAATTGTTAATTTCATAAATTCTTGCAGCTTACCCAATTTCTTTCAAACATCTCAGCTCTCTTTCAATTCTTGCTGGATGACTAGTTGGAATAATATGTTTCAGAGCAAACTTGTCTTTAACTTGAGGTAGACTTTTGATTTTGGCCATATATACTGAACTAAAAGTTCCTGCAAAAAAAAAGAAGAAAATGTGTATCCCTTCTAAATTCTAATAAATGTGCAAATTAATCAAAAAGCAGAAGTTATTCTATAAATCAACCACAACGTAAAAAAGATGTGCTAGTTTACCTTCTCCAATTTTATCTACAATTGTAAAGGTTTTATCTAATGATGGCACATTATCTAGCATGTCTTCAATGTCTTCTTGAACCTCATCTGTAAAATTAGATTTAGGCAATACATGAAAATATGAAAATTCAAACAATAATGTTGTGTTTTAAACTATTAGAGACTTTTCTGTGGCTGGAAACTCGAACAAGCAGCCTGGAATAGCAAGCAATAATAATTTAACTAAAATATTATCATCATAATTGCAGCTTTATAATCTCTCATGAACAAAATTAAATCTAGAATTCATTTTAGGCAGCTTACATGTACATGATGTTGGGCACCATCAATATCAATTTTAAGCTCAAGAGTGACACCATAGTATAGAAGCCCAACTACATAGCATTAATTTTTTAAAGTAGAATGACCCATGATAAAGGAAAAAAATGATTTTATCAAAATTACCTGGCAAAATCTGTGATGGTTTTGGAGATCCATTATTTTTGTATTTTATGGGAGTAAAATTAGAGCCTTTTTCGTCACATTCCATATCATTTGGGCTGCAAGTGCTGAGGACATCTGTCGTTGACATTGTTTTTGACTGTTGTCGAGAAAATTCTGGAAATGAAAATGGTGTCTTTCAAGTTTCAGTTTCCAGTTATATAAAAAAAATGATGATAATGTACTATAAATACATGGTATTCGTGAGTCAGACAATGACTTGTGAGGACTGTATGATTGGAATTTTCAAAAAAAAAATAATAGATCTGGGTGTGTGTGTGGATTTGACATTGACATTGTGATTATGAAAGTTGACAACTTAGTTCTACTAAGTCTAAGACCAAGTCTTGTAAGTTGTAGGCTGTTGTGGTTATAATTTTGTTCATTTAAATAACTCATTTCATTTGATAGTTGTGCTTGCTTTAAAAAATGTATACTCAATAAGACACTTTCATTGATATGTCGATTCTAAGCCTAGATGTGATTCTAATGGTGTTTTTTTGAAAATAAAACCTACCTATTTCATCCTCCGATGTAAAGCCACATATAAACAACAAATCTCCCGCTAAATGATTTTCTCATATCCGCTTCCGTAAAATATACACCAGCTGAATCTAAAAACCAAAATAAACGTGGAGCACACTTTTGATTCACTGAAATATCTGGTAATTCATAATTTGAAATCAGTACGTATAACGACATTCTAATTTACGATTGTATTTTTTCATAGAATATCATGAAAACCCATTTTTTATTCGATACAGTCAGTAATACTTACAAAATTAACTATTTGATATGGAATGCATATAATATCGCCACATACAACATGTTGTGAAAATGTGAATCCATAAAGTGGTTTTGCATTTTCTTCCATATACGTTTTGTACTCCCATATCGGTTTGCAGGAATGATTGACACCGTCGAATTCTTTAATTTTGAAAGATAGAGTCATACATTAATGTTCTGTCCTTTTCCCTTTTTAAGGTTTCTTGTAGTGAACTTGTACCAAACATGGGGAGTTGATTATTATTAATCTGTCAACCATATCTGGAATTATTAAATAAAAAACCAACAATGTCTGTTATAGATAAAAAGATAAAGAAAAAACAGAAAACTACAGGAGAGCAAAAGATGAAAGAATCATCTTCTCAAGTAGATACTACGTCTACAAAAGTTGTCACACATGATTTGTCTGAATTGGACTTCAAAAGCAAAAAGCTAGATAGATCTCAACTTTTCAAACTTGGAAATGAAAAGAAGAAAAACAAGAAAAATGTCAGACAGGTAAGAACACCTTTTCTTTTTTTCTCACATTTTTACCTTAACTTCAAGACTTCATAGATAAACTGATGATCACAAGTATAACTATAAGTCAAAAGATGTTGAATAATTTCACAATTTCTGTAAATAATAGAAATATATAAAATGATGGAGAGTTTCGTCATTCCTGTAAGGTCTTTAACTTGAAATTGGGTAATAAAGTTGCTTTTCATTTTCACAATATTTTTTACTTCTAAAGTCGGATCCTTTTCCTGGAGATGCCCCAATCAAGAAAGAAAAAATCAAGAAATATGAAAGAGGTCATAAAATAAAAGTGGTAAGTTTACAACATGATATTAATTATTGGTAGTGACTAGTGTATTTTGCAGATTTGAGGAAAAGAGATGGGTCTGTTATAACTGTACTTCTTAAAAGCACAACAAGATCAAATCCAATTAGATGAATTGAATAGAAAAAGTGATTGTTTATATATTATTTTGAGTTTGACACATGCTGGCTGTTTTTTCAAATAATATACTCACTCATAATACTTGTGATATTATCAATTTTTTATGAAGGATGGATTAAAAACAAAATATGCCAAACAAAAGTTTAAATCAATGGATAGTAAATTTTCAAAAGCAGCCAAACAAGCAGCCAGGACAGAATTACTACAAACAGAACAAGCAGGGTAAGAGCGTAAGAGGTCAATTTATTCTCGCACATTTTTTTTTCAGTTTCTAGAAAATATATCAAATCAGTTCAAGCAGATTGTAACTGGCTTTGGTAAATAACAGGGGAATTGTTGAAGATTTATACCTTAAATCATAGTGTTTACTTAAGAAGTTTCAATGACCTTTGGTAACAGTAAACATTTTTCTCACCACTGTCCTATATTTTCAAATTCACTGTCAAAACTATCTCCATTCTTCACTATAGACATTTCTTCATCATACCCTGGTCAATAGCAGAAACTATCCACTGTCCCAACAAAATAACTGGTTTGATGATTGATTTTTTCTGATCAACCTTTTCTTTCACCAATATTAGATCACTTGAAGTTGAAGATGGAGATTCAGCACAGATTACACAGCATGATATAGCCAATTGTGTGGATATCACTAGTGCACAAAAAGTAAGACAAGTTCTTGAGTTATGTCATTGTTTATGATAGGTGAATTAATTTGATTTTGATACAGTAGTGGTCAGTTGAAGGTCCAGGAGCTTTCTGTGAAGCTTGTATTGGTCCTTAGGCCTGTATCAGGCAGATAGACTACATTTCCCACTGAGAATATGTATATAGATAGATATATAGTTTACAACATTTATGTTGGTCTTTTACCCTTCACATGGGGGCCTTTGTTTTTGTCTCATCTGAATTACAAATTGAAAGCCAGTGAAAAACTGTTTCAATTGAAACTACCAGGAATCGAACTGGGAACCTTCCACATAGAAAACCAACATTGCATGCTGGCATTCTATCCAGTTTGCTATTAAAGTTCCCTTTCATCTAATGATGGTTATTGAATGATTTGATTTAAAATATTTATGTTTTTCATTGCAGTATTTTGAATTAGATTTAGACAAATTTGGTCCATACAGAATCAACTATACCAGAAATGGAAGGTATGTTCCTTTTATTCAATTACATTTTTTTGAAGAACCTTTTTGTCTTAGGATATACGTGATTCTGATATTTGCACAACTTTCAAGCTGATTTGTGAATCATTATGAACTGATTTCTTTTTTTATTAATCTAGATTTCTGTTGATGGGAGGAAAGAGAGGACATGTAGCTGCAATAGACTGGCAAACTAAAAAACTTCTGTGTGAAACAAATGTGATGGAATCTGTGAATGATGTCAAGTAAGTGATTTTTGTCTTCAATTTAATTGAATTTAGTCTGTCAACAGAGATGGCCATGATGAGATGTTGCAAATACATAGGAATTATAACTGTATATTGAATTTTCTTTCTCCAGGTGGCTGCATGTTGAAACAATGTTTGCTGTGGCACAAAAGCAGTGGACATACATTTATGATAACCAAGGAATAGAATTACATTGTCTGAAACAGCTTGATAGTGTACAAAAAATGGAATTTTTACCATATCACTTTTTACTTGCATCTGCTGTAAGTATTCTTACATTTGCTATGGTATTAAGGATGTGAATTAGAATTTGTTGTAAGGGGCACTAGCATGTGTAAGAAGGAAATAGCTCATCTTTGGAAAAATCAAGGGGACTGCGTAATAAAGCTGCCTGATTATGATAGAATCATGACCTTTTTTATTTCACCAAGTCAATGGTTTCGCATATTTTTACAAAATATATGTAGATTGATAAAGATTATTGACTAAACAATTCTTTTCCAGAATGCCAGGGGATATTTGAGTTATCTTGATGTTTCTGTTGGCCAGAAAGTAGCAGGATTTACAACAGGGTTAGGGAGATTAGATGTCATGTGTCAAAATAAAACAAATGCTGTCGTACATCTTGGGCATAGTGGAGGTAAGCATTGAGAGTTGATTTACAATGTATCAATAATAATAGCATTATAATTAGAGGGTTTGGTAATGAATCTGAATGATTCGAAAGCTCTGTTTGGAGTTAATGGGAAAATGTTAGTTTTTAGTTTGTATTGATTGTTCATAAATTTGCTGTGAAGATAGAATAAAGTTGCATTATAATTCAAACTGATGTATCTCTTTCATAAGCTTGTTATATTGTAGATTAAGATTTTATTAAAAATGAAAAAAAAGTAATATTCAACCTTGTGTATTGCTTTATTATGTTCAAGGATTATGACGTTTGTTGATTTCTTTAATTCTGCTATTTTTGTAAAGGAACTGTGACAATGTGGTCCCCAAATGTAAAAGAACCTTTAGTCAAAATGTTGTGTCACGGCGCTGGCACTCGCTCCATAGCTGTGGACAATACTGGAAGGTGAGTCAAATAAGTTAACTTGTGAATTTCTTTTATTGCTTCTGGTTCTCAAGTTTCAGATGTTAATTTTCAATGAATGGTTCCCATTTGTTTTAAGTCTTTTTGGCCTCATGCTAGGAGATATTGTCGCACCAAAAGTCTACGTTGTGATATTGCAAAAAAAAGATATTACATCAATAAGCAGAAAGGTATTAAACAGTTAAATATTGATCATCTTCCTTCAGATACATGGCAACTTCAGGAATTGATAGAACATTAAAGATATGGGACTTACGACAATATAAAATGGTCAGCTCATACAAAATATCTGCTGGTGCTAGTAATTTAGCATTTAGCCAAAGGGGTTTATTAGCAGCTGGATTGGGAGATATTGTTGAGGTAAGAATAAAGTTTTTTAATTTTATAAAGAATTTTCATGTTTCACATCATATCAATACAGAGAGATGAAAGAATAGTTTTTTGGAAGAGCATAGTCTAGAAATATATGACATTTTATTACATGTACACCAGGTGGAGTAATTTCTTTTTAGCATGGTGATTTGCTTATCCAACAAGTATCATATTATTCATTATGCAAAATATAAAGATTGCTTAATAAATTATATGGTTCACTTTAGTGCAGAATTGTTGTTCTACAGCAAACCTGTCTACACAAAGGCCACTTAAAATGTAGCTGGGCGTGACATGATCCTAATAGAGAGATGGTTTCATTTTTTAAATTTAACATAATTATAAGGGATGTATGATTTGTGTATAAATTGGGCTTAATTAAAGTTGTCGTAATCTTGAGATGGTCTTTTTTAGTAAGGTAGTCTCCAAGTAAGGTTTTACATTCATTATTTTATGTGCCTAACTGTATGTTGTGACATATCTGATTATGTTAGGTGTACCAAGAACCATGTACTCAAGTAGTAACCAAACCTTTCCTGAATCATCGCTGTTCAAGTGCTGTTAATGGTGTAGAGTTCTGTGCCTATGAAGATGTACTTGGTGTTGGGCATGGGAAAGGATTTGCAAGTCTACTTGTGCCAGGTATAGTGACAATGTCATGTCGTATTAAAAGCCATCTAAAATTATTATTTTTCCTTGTAAATTAATAAGACATTTTATAAAAAAAAGTGTATGTCTCCTTTATTAGTTTTATTGAATTACTGACTGCTTCCATTTGTTGTATATTTTGAATAAGATTTACCCTGAAAGCCATCACAAAGGCAAATCTCCATAGCTATTAGTTATATCCTTGATGCTAGGTATCATCATCTTGGACACAAATAAAATCATTCATAAAATGTGTCATTGGCTGGTACCCACAGTGGAGCATGTATCATTAATGCACAGAAGGTTTGTAATTTATTTCTTCTTTCTTGTACCAAAGGTGCTGGAGAACCCAACTTTGATGCTCTTGAAGCAAATCCATTCCAAACTAAGAAACAGAGGAAGCAGGCTGAAGTCAAAATGTTACTGGAAAAGGTATGATTCTTTCAATGTAAAACTTGCTCGATTAATATTAACTATTGAAAAAATAGATTTAGACAATCAAATTTAGTTGTAGCATTGTCACTCTTCTTTATATAGTAAAAGTTGCCTATTCCATTGCCTGAATGATTCTCACCATAATTTTATTTCAAGGTGGATTTGTACTCAGAACTATTCTTTGTAGAAAATCCTTAAATAAAAGATGACCTATATATTGCTATAGAAAAAACATATGATTCAAGTTAGTTTTTGGGATTTCCCTTAATCTTATTTGGGCCTGTGGTCTGATTTATGAAATGATTCACCTGTTTTAATTTCAAGAAGAAAGGCATATTTTATTATTTTATTTCTTTCCATAGATTCAACCAGACATGATCTCTCTGGATCCACATATGCTGGGCAAATTAGATGAGAAATCTCTTGAAGAAAAATTTGAACAAAGGAAAAAGCTTGCTGTAAGTAATGTACTATTCATCTCATACTTGTAGTAAAACAATCATTTTGAGCTTATTATGTATAAACAATGAAACACTAGTATACACATAAACATTACCCATTGCCAAATGATAACTTGTAGAAATAATGTAGAACAATAACTCCAAAAATCATGTTGCATGATTTATTTTCAAGACAATTACATGTTGTTAAATTTTCGACAATCTTATGATGTCATCTTCAGAACACTGATCATCAGCTTTGTACTACATTGAGACCATATTTTAATTGTGGCTATTTATATTGTAGTATCTTAAGCCACAAAAAGTGGACTTTGAGCCAAAATACAAGAAGAAAGGGAGAAGTAAAACAGGAAATTTAGAAAAAAGGAAGAAAGGTGTGCAGTTTGAGTTAAAGAGGCAGCAATTTAAAGAACATATAGCTGAAAAACAACAAAAAGCAAGAGATAAGAAAATGGACGAAAAAAGAAAAGCTGGACCCAAAAATGTATTAGATCGCTTTAGCAAAAATAGCTGATGTTATTTTAGAAGTTATCATAGAAGATATATTTTTTTGCCAAAGTGACATTGAAGCAAACTATCTAACTACAGGATTAGCTCACTTTCATATTTGGAGAGAGCTGTTATCAAATTTGTCATGGTTTCAACTATGAATACATGTATACATGTATACTTGTTTAATCACCCATAAGTTGTACATTAAGGTCTTTACATCATTGCCAGATAGTAAGAATCAAGAATGATATTTGTAATATGTTTCTGATGAGAGAGTTATGCATGGTAGGAATATACCATACAAATTAAGTTGAATAATTTATCTTAAAAAATTGTAATATGGTTTAGCATTTAATGTCACTTGCCAAAACCAATTTAGGATCTATGTTTACATATTTATGTGAATTGATGTCTTCCCATATTAAAGAGGTGTTCAGCATTAGTTCTACAATTTAAAAGGCTCCCATTTAGACTATATTTACCAGTGTACAGTGAACAAGATTTGGGCTTCTGATCCAATAGATGCTGGACAAGATTTTTTTTTCTCTTTCATTTTATTACTAGCAGTTTTCATGTCATTCTATTTTTGTTTAAAAAAAATCCATGAATAAATCAATAAATTTGTTTTTGAAAATAAAAAAGTTAAAATGTTCTTAAGTAACAGCTTCTCAGGTTGTTTTTTATGATTTTAAACATTTAAATATGTTACAAGATGGGAATTATAGAGATATTCAGGTTTAGAAGTTAGTGTTGTAATATATTATCAGTGAATATATCATTCATTAAATGATGAAGACTAACATAATTAGTCAGTATTAATTATCAACAGTAAATGGCTATGCCTATGGAGACTGAGCCAGAGTATTGTCCAAATTGCACTACCTGTGATAAGGAGCCTCACAGAGCACCCCATCCATGCCTTATATTAACTTAGCAAAGGAGTTTCATGTACATTCAACTGTGTGAGAGGGAGTGTCAAGAAAGGTTACCAATAACAACATTTTCTCTGTGTAAAAAAATCCTTATATTCGTTCATATAATTATGCAGTGGTCATGTGATGTATGATTAGTATACAGGTGCTGCCATCTGCTGATATACTAGATCACTAAAACAAAATATAAACAGATTTAGGTTTTTTTGGCAAATAATCTTAATTGATATATTATACTTGTTCATGAATATAAACAGTAAGAGGTTACAAGATGAAATGAGACCAAAACTTTACAGTAAACAAAGAATTGTCTGGAATAGATAAATTGAATTTGCCCAGGATATCCCATATAAAAGTAATTATAATATTTCCAATGATAGAGAATTGTTTCTTTATCAAATACATGTAACTGAAGACAAAAGTGTAACTTTACTTACAGAAGGGTAGGTATATATTGAGTAATCCATTTTCCTGTTTTTCTTCAAATTTTAAAAGAAAAGGAGTTAAGTCACTTCTTAAGTTCAATCCTATTTTCTTTACAGTGAATTTATTTACTAAATTGTAAAATAAATATCATGATATTGTCCCTACTATAACATTTACAACTTTTTTCTTTCAATGAAAGTAGAACAATGTGCGTTATAATTATTTTAGCTTATTAAATTATTTTTTTTACATTTTTATATTTATATTTTATACTAGTAGTAATTAATATCAATCTTCACTTCCACAAATGACTTAAAAGATTCATTTTTTTATTCTATTTCCAGACATGTTTTGACTTGAGTCTAAATGTTGTTATTTCAAGCAATACAAGGGAATTTTATTTTCAAGGTCTTAGGATTGTTGTGTAATAGATCGTAATACATTCCTAACCATATTACTGATTAATATAAAAAATTGATATATTGGAATTTTTATACAAGAATGAACGCTGTATTGTAAAATGACAACTTTTGATTTTTTTAATATAATTTCTTCTGTTTTCCAAATGACACTGACAGTTCATTATTGACAATATCTGTCAATATACAAATTGAACATATGTCATGTGACAAATTGTGTTCTTGAGATGTGTATTATAACTGCGTACATGTGTACCCGTTTCTATATAGATTACTCACTAAATCATGAAGGGTGTTCAGATTTTATTTTCTAAAAGAATGAAACTTATTATTTGATTAGCTAGTTCTTGCTCTTTTTCTTGTCCGTGTGCCTTTGTAATGATAAAAATTGTAATTTCGAGGCGATCATGAGAGAGGCTTGTTGCGGGAACCTGCTACTAGATGGTATTGCAGATAAATCTTGTGACGTCAAGGACCCATATATGGCAAATGCTAATGAGCAAACAATAACAACGTTGTGAGAGGGAAAACACGAGCTCATATTTGTGACATTTTTTTTGCATTTTATGAGTATAAGGGAGCACTCAACAATTGAATATCATAACAAACATCAACCTAGTATTATGTTGGGATATTTTATACAAGAAATAAGGACTATACGGATGAAATAAATGTATGTACACACGATGATGTAGCTAAAACGCATGGTTGAAGCATCCCTTGCTCAAAGTTTGTAGAAAGGTGAGTTTATATCGGGATTTTTTTGCTAAAAAACACAGGCTTTTATATTTCAGATAGCATGATGCATAATTTGACATATTTTTGAAAAATGATAATGGTGTAGATTTCATTTAATGGTGTATTTATGGAAGAAAAAAATAAAATTATTGTGGATAGAGCACCATTTTTTTTTTTTGGTTGATAGTGGTCAGTTCGCCATCTTTGTTGATATGACCTCATGGGATCATACTCTACTACACATTGTACACGAATTAATGACAAATCCATCCAAATATCACCTAGATTTTTATACCATATAGAAGATCATTATCTAAAGATTCGTATGTCATATATTTTGTGAAATGTAAGGTTACAAGGGATGAACCTAACGTGGATGTTATATGACATATATTTGTGTATTGGATCTGACATGGCCGAGAGTTCATTTGCATACCTTCAATGGCTATCAGCGCACTTTACTGGGTCAGTGACCAGGTCAAGACCTTCAACTTCAAACTTACAAAGTGCAGTAATGAGATTCCTTGACCAGTTCCGATGAAGGGTGATGCAATATGTCAGCCTTTTCACTAGAATTTGTACACATTAATCATCAACACAATAACAACTGACCAAAACAAATTTTTTATGTTGTAGAAGATAAACTCCGATTGTTACATTGGTTTTCAAACTAAGAAATGAAAATAAAGAAGGATGATAAAACTGTATTAATGATGTGTTATAACGTAGGCAATTTCAATAAAAGGATGTTTTTGTTTAAAAATAGAGACCAAGAAAACCAACATTGTATTTATTGATTTATAAAATAATGGGTTTTATTAAGAAATTAATATGAGCAACTTGATCTGACTTTTAAAATTTGTCTTCTATTGGCATGTAAATTTTTATTTTACAAGATGTGTATTCCATTTTTTTTTTGTAAAGATGAATTGTTGAGTTCAGTTTGAAAACTTGCTTAGGCCAGGAAAATTCATTAATTTTTAGAATATAAAAATGATTTTGAGGCCTGTTCACCTTGATTATTGTGGTTAAAAAAATGTCATATAATGGTGTATTAAAATGCACATGGTATCTGTTCTTCCATCATCTCTACTTGCTATTAGTATAATTCACTCATTTTTATTCCAGATTTGATTTCTTGTGAAAAAAGAGCTAGTTTGATTCAGCGGTTAAAGACTGAGAGGTCCTTCATTGAAGGGCCCATCATTGGGCAATGAAGAGGATATTTTTAATTATTCTGTATGTTGTGTCACTTTACTACAAGCCCAGTTGGGGCAATGGTAAGTCAACACTTTTTAATTAAAATAATTATTTGATAAATTGGTGTGTTTTTTTGTTTTATTTCAACAAAAACAATCAAATTGATTAATGTTTTGATTGGTTTTTTAATCTTGTATGGTTAAGCTAAAATATAAATTTATACAGATTCAAAGTTTGTTTTGATAAAAAAAATAACATGTACATGTTGTACCATGTATGTTCCTTTTTTTCTTCACATTTACCTGTGAAATATCATTGTCCCTATAAAATGTTAATAAATCATTTGGTAACTTTATTTTTTGATGACAATGCAGGTGTTACAATGTTGCTTATTTTTTATGTTCTGTTACATTTTAACAGATATCTTTGAATATTTTTTTACTCCTGACACACATCTTTCCATTCCCATATTATTTATGGGGCAGTTCTTTTTCAAAAGATATAATGCCATCTTGTAACCTCTCTATCTTGGTTGATTTACAGCACATTCTTTTCATAATGTTGAGGCACTAAGTGATTCTGCATAAATTAATGTTAAAACATGTATTGTGAAATGTTAACATATTTGATAATACATTCAAGATCTTGATTTACAGTGTAACTGTCAACATCATGAAAGCAATGTTTTGAGCTGTATTAGGTTTCTTTTATTCTCTTTCTTGCAAATTTTGAGATGCCAATATTTTTTTTGTGCTATCTCAAATAATTTATTTGATATAAGATAAGTGTGTATAGTCAAGCAACTCTCATTTTAATTCATTTTGTCATTTCAGTACTTTAGATCTATTTTGTTGTAGTATGACTTGTTGAGAATGGATTACAGTGATCAATTTAGAATTTTTGGGCTACTGAACAGGATAATACTCTAACATAGGGCTACAACAGTGTTGCCTGGTGCTTGAATCAAATGCTGGATTATATCAGAAGCTTATTATATTATTTAGTTTCAGGAATGTAGTGGAGTTTTGAAAGTTTTTGTTATATAGGTTCAGGATTAATAATGATTATATATCTACAGCTATGTACATGTAGTTCACAATGAAGTTCACTCACCTGTTTGAACAAATTATTTGGCATTGGGGGGATTAATAGTTTACAGTATTAGTTAGCTTTGAGATTACAGTTTAAAACGAAATACCAATGATTTTGGTAAGAGTTCTACACTAGTAGTTCAACCGTTTGAATCATTATGCATAGCCTAACAATGACGATTTTCTGTTCCTCAACAAGTAAAATTTTCAGATAATAAAAGGGATGGCTTGGGGTCTATGGAGTTGATTTTTTTCTTTCTGTTTTATACCATTAATATGCAAGGCAGGACAGCAATGTTGGCTAAGAAAAAAATAGGAAGTGGTGAGGCAGCTCCCAGTGGATGGCTGAATTAAGCACAAATTGGCTTCTAAGCCCAGCATACTGATGAGAAACTAGAACTTATTTTGCTGATTTGTCAAATTGTGTCAAGTCCTTCTAGTTTGATCAGTGGTATTGACGCAACAGGGAACTAACTACTTGAAATGTAGGGGGAATTAAAGAACCTTTATGTCCAATATATTTGATGTGGATTTGGAAATCATAGAAGATGATGTTATAAGATTTGACTCATCTCCTCAAAGTGGACTTGTTTACGATAAGGCTGATTAGGATTGCATTTTTAGGATGGCCACTTTGTTGTGTAGGACTCTCTCCATCAATGCAATTATATGTTTAGGTAGATAGCTAGTTGATGGTTTCAGCCCACATCCTGATTCAGTTCAGTTTAAGTAGTAAACCACACAATATCTTGACTAATAAATGAAGTTTTGTATAAAAGGAAATGCTTGCTAGATTGGGAAATATATATAATAAAAAATAGAAAGAAAGAAAATTGTTGTCATTGTTAAACCCTCAACTACAAATCATTGATTGAATTTGGTAGTGTTTCATAAATGATCCCTTATTACCTTATGAGACCATTTGTCAACACGTGTAGTGCTCAGGGAAGGGTTTATGATACTGTTCAGGGATAAAAAGTTAATTACTTTTATTGAAAGCATTTTATGATACAGAATAGTGGGTAAAGTGCATGAATAGTATATACATAGAAAGCTTTAGAAGTTTATTGATACTATGTAAGGCAAGTGGAATGTTGTAGCTAAGAGGTTGACATAATTATGTAGGGTATTTTTTTATATAGAATTAAGAATAGAATTTTAAAAAAGAGATATACTATCACTAAAGTTAGAAGTCAGTAAATAATAAACATGTCCTTGATGATGATTTGGTCTGAATTTGTTTGACCATAACCAGATGAAAAATGTGTTAGATTAAAAAAAAACACGGTCAGATAAAATAACTCTTATCCAGTGGATTGATTATGCTAAGGCCATTGTGAATTAATTAGTTGGTCGATGGATATTTTGGTACAAAATTATTGCCAATTATTGCCACGTAAATAAGATATTATGAAGCATAGGAAAGGCAGATAAGGTCCGTATTTCAAGGAATTTGAAAGAATGTTGTGTATTGTTAAAATAATCTCTTTATACTTCTTTATTTCTAGCTGAAAATGTATATTTACAAGCTTATGATGATATTGCTGGATTTGCTTGCACAAAGAAGCAACATGTTGACAAAAAAAAAAAATTATCAATCACGAAATTATGGGTCAGTCGAATCCATCAACCAGCTTATCAATTTGGAATGGCCAAATAAGAAAAAGAAATTTCTATTTTATTCTTAAGTGGATTGAAATGTCATTTGGCTACTTGGCATATTCATTATAGCAAATTAGTGTTAGGACTAACTTTTTATTTTCATAAAGTTCAATTACTTCAGACATTAGTGTTGATGAATTCAGAAAATCGTGAATGACCGTCCACTTTTACAACGCAAGAAAAAATAGCAACACATGTATGAATATGGCTTCATTCAAACAGAGAGTAACTTTTTAGAATATTGTTTGGTCCATGGAATATTTTACATTTTACTTGAATGGACCCTCATATGCATATGTACTGCTCGGGATCAACACTTTTGCCAGAAGGTCCTGTTCACCCTTATAGTTAACTCCCATAGGCTGTTTTCTAAACTTATGCTTATCATTTATCCTGTTGGTCAAATATAGAACTTGTTGGTCAAATATAATAGATCCTGTTGGTTAAATATAGGTGAATAAAATAGGCAGCCTTAAAAAAATTCTTTCATTGTTATCGAATAGTTTAAAAGAAATGATAAGTGATGAGTTGTTGCCACCACAGAAAAAGTATATTCTCTATTCCTTAGATCCCATAGGTTGTGAAAAAAAACTTTTAAGAATAGCACTTTTTATGTAAATCTTTACGAGAGAAAAAAACCTTTCCCACTATGTTGAGTACTAGCACAATTGTAATTTCTTATTTTGTGTATTACCTAAGACACCTCCTAGTACCCTATTTTTCAAATCAATTGCATTTGTTGGAGGGAAAATGCCAATGATGTATTAAAAAAATAAAGAGTAAGTGTTTTATTTTGTGGTACTGAACACCACACCCAGTTGTCATGACAACTGTGCATGATTGACTTTGGGAACCAGAACTTGGATGCTGTTTTGTATGCCATGAAATAAGCATACAGTTTGAATATTGTAGCGTCAATGGTCATACATTTAGTTTACCTGAATTTACCTGAAACCGTGGCTATCAGCCACGGTTTTCAAGAGGCAAAAAAGACGCCTGGTCCATTATGGCCCCTCCGTCCCTGACGGCTCCTGTACCCACAGCCTTCTTGAATCCCAAGACTGTCTCTTCCCTCACAGCGTTTGGTGGTAGTTGGTTCCAGGGGTTTACTACCCTGTTGCTGAAGAAATTTCTCCTCACTTCCAGCCTTGTTCTTATTTTTCCCAGTTTGAGGTCATGGCCTCTGGTACCACAGGAATTATTTGCTGGTACAAAGAAGGTTGCTGGATCTATTCTGTCTATACCTTTCATTATTTTAAAAGTCTGTATCAGATCACCTCTCCTTCTACGCACCTCTAGAGTGGGAAGGCCAAGCCGGTCCAGTCGTGTTTCATAACTCAAAGTTCTGAATGTATTCACGGCACCAATTATTCACGGATCATGGCTGGGCTAAGACTTATATAATCAAGTTAAGCACTGACCTTGTAGTATAATGTGTCATATGAGAATTTCAGTCACCTATTCAGTCTACAAGCTTAATGTCAAGTGAACGGTCTGAGATACCAGTTTTCCCATGTACTGCAATGCTATCTGATATTGTGGTTAGGACATTAAGCTTGTACATCCCAAAACCTGAGTAGTTGTAACATTGTCAAGATCACAGAATGTGTATGAAAACTGAAATCCAGCATAGGGTTCTTACATAGACTTTTGTCTGAAGCAATGACCAATGATATGCAAATAGGAAAAGGATTGTCTTTAATGAACACATCTTACTTTGTTCCTTGGTGTAAAATACATTAAGAGCTACCCTATTAAATAACAGGAAGAATCATAGAATATCAAAAAAGAGATTAGTGGCACTGAGATATATACTGCATATGTCTGTGGTCACTTCATTACTTGAGAAAAATATGGTATCTTTGAAACTTCACAGGGTACATGAGGACATTAAGAGAACATTAGCATATTGGAAGAGAAATTTGAGTCACTGTGATGTAACATTCCAAGCTAGTCTGAGATGGGGACATATAAACATAGTATTGGACTCTATGGGAGGTCAGGCTTTAGGATGAGACATTATAGAAGAACTAACATCAGCACTTTATGATCACGGCATGCTGATTTAGCGATAAAGATCAAACGCGAATAAAGCCAAATATAATTGCACGTGAAAGAATCATGTTTCACAGTACATAAAATATGTTTTCTCACGCTATTTCACAATATAGTAACGCTTTCGTCCAGGGACCAGTACCCATCGGATTTCCCCTTGTACCATATAATAATCATATCCCCTAGGTTCTACTGAATTCCGTACTGCAATAGCAACAAGCGGTCCATTTGTGTTGATATTGTCTTTTGTATATAAAAAAAACCTGGTTTTAATATTTTGAATACTTGTATAATTATTTCGATAATTTTCCAGTAGATAAGGATGAGATCGATTAGGGAATTGCTTGCAAGCAGTCCTCTTTTGACACTCCATTAAAAAGCCTTATTTCAGAATGTTTCATGTCTATAAGATAATCATATTGCTCTACCTTTTACTGTTTCCAATCCTCCTGTTGCCTTTCTTTTTCTTTTCTTTAATTTTTCTTTTGCTACGATTGGTTCTGTCGATTCACAGAGATCAACATTCACATACTTCAGTATTTCTTCATCAGGTATTTCCAATTCTGAGTTCATTTTTGCAATGGTACTAAACGTTTCCCTGACCTCTTCAAATTTTTCTTCAAATATTTTTTTGGGATACCTTGGCTCAAAAGAGCTCATCACGTCTTTCCTCATTTGCCTTATTTTGGCAAGTGCTTGTTTTAGAGGTTTGTGCTTCCTATCAGTGAAGTCACTTATTTCTTTTAAATTCAGCAAAGCATTACAAGTCGTGATGTCCAATGTGTCAACACTAGTTACTGGCTTTGAAGGGTCAGGCCATAATGTTTTAACTACATATTGTGGTGTAATTTTCCGTTTTATGGCCTTTGCTTTAATGAGTACTTCTTTAAAAGTCTTCACTTTACATTTTGTTGTTGTGATTAAATGTAGCGTCTTCCTAAAAATCTCTTGTCCTTTTTCATTTGTAAGCATCAAAAGTCTGACATAGTATTCTTTTTCTTGATCCAAAACTGCAGTGACAATAGAAGAGTCTAGGGAATAGGAAAAAAAAGGCATGAGAAGAATATTTCTAATGTACAAGACACTTTTCATATGGGCTGGGCTCAGAAATTCAGATAAATCCTACAGTAAACCAAAACAATATTATGTGGAGACAATCGTGAGGATAACCCTGTAATGCCTATACTTAGAAATCCTCCATGAATAGGTTCATTACTAAAGGATTCAGTGGTAAGCTTATGGACGCTCCTCCCTATTGAGTATTAAAATCAAATTTGAACTTAAAACAAGTGGAATCTATACAGCATTCTAAAGAACCCACCATAAGATTGAAATGGGATACCGGCACAATGAGCTTTTTCCAGACTCATCACTATATATGTCCAATGCTGTATATATATATCGCAACGAGTCTGAAAAATATAATAAATGAATGTAACACTTGCATGATCTTTTACTGAAATTATAATCAGCAGAGGCGCCACGTTGTGCAGGTATTCCATTATGAAGAAAATGACTACTTTCTACCGGAACAGATAAAGCTTTAACAATGGGCTTTAAACTTTTCATCCATTACATTGATGATCACCCAAAACTAATTACACGTACATAGACTTTTGTCCTTCCAAATCTAAGTTTGCAAGATCCTAATTGCTAATTTTTAGAGGGATAGGGGCGACCTATCAAACCATTTCAATTTCAACATGTGGATGGAAACACATAATTGTATTTATCTTTGTTAACCATTTTTTATTTATGCATACAGAAAAGGCTATTAATACCCTTATCCATCTACAACATTTTTCATTTTATATAAACAACATACAACAAATGTTGCAAACCTAAATACTGAAAATGTTGACTGTCTGTCACAATGTCAATTTGAAACCTCTTTATTCAATGTATTATTCATAGCTTACCTTTCACATCCAACTTGTCAATTTCCTTTCTTTTTTCTTGTAATATTTCATATAATTTCAATAACTCTGTCTTGATTTCACAGTCTCGTTCTCCCCATTTTTTCAATACTAATGAACATTTAGCATAAACTGCTGGAGTAACTGGCAATGTTTTGTATCTTAGTAGTTCTTTTTTATCTTTAGACCATCTGGGAAGCTTTCTTTCAATGTGTAAAATAGCATCACAAACATTTTGAAAGTGCTCATGAAAGACAGTTTCAGACAGGTTCGGTTTCTTGCAAAAGCTGATATATTTATAAACATTCTTCAGTTGTGCAATTCCACCTTCAAGACTTACATCTGTTGGGTTTGGTGGCTTATCCCATGTTGTTGAAGGTGATACAAGACCACATATATTTTCCAGCAAGATAAAGCAAATGGCAATATCTAACTTAGTAACATCAACAGCTTTTCCCAATGATGGATATAATTGCTTCAAAGAAATTGGTTTAATTTGAGTTTGTCTTTTCAATCTTCTGAGAGTCCTTTTAGCACTATCATCATGCAAGACTTCATCAAAAGTACTTGCTCCATAAAAAGTACACGAAAAATGAAGCAGACATTCTTGCAGTACGTTTGTCCCCACTTCATTCAGCAAGAGAACCAAGCGTAAGTAGTTTTCAGTTTCCTTTGAAAACCTGTCCATTTTAGACCTAAAAACACAAGGAACGTAAACATCCTTTATCAAGTTTGAGCATCTGTGAGACTAAACATTGTCTGTGCATAAACAATATGATTGTAAGATGGAAATTTAATTAATAAATTGTTTTAAATTGTTTTGATGTGCCTACTTGATAACTGTAAATATACTTTTTAGCCATACCCTAGTATAGAAGTAGTTAAAGAAATATTCTGGATTCTAGTTGAAGATTACTAGAAAAAAACTGATTGGAAAAAAGAAAATATTAGACATGCTCCATGGAAAATTGTCTGTGAGCTTGTCTAATGGGCTGATACTGAAAGCCATCCCTAATGGTGTATAAGAATTTTGTACATTTTAAGTTGAAGCAACTTTCCGTAACTAAAGGCAAAATTATATATGGCCCATAACTCAGCACAGCTTAGCATTGGATATGATTCTACAAAATACCCCTGACCTTGCAATTAAAAAATTGATTTTCTCAGCAACCTGTAGGACTATTTTGATAAAATAAAAAGGATTTTACTCCAAACAAGATGAATGTTATTGTGTATCAAATAACTTGTAATGACTGTACATCGTCATATGTAGGGGAGACCAACAGACCTCTAAAAACTAGAGTGAAAGAACATAAAAGAGATAATTCTCCAGTAGCTCA
>JAVSBT010329963.1:0-11561 GCA_033118115.1 Pharyngocirrus eroticus
GCTGCAAATAATTTGTTATTAAGATATCTACAGGGACGAATATTAATAAGCATAGGCGGATCCAGGATTTTGCTATATAGGGGGCACAATATGATCTCAAATTTTACAAACCGTGGGGGGGGGGTGGGTGTGAATTGATCTCAAATTTTACGAACCGTGGAAGGGGGGGTTGCAAATTGATATTTATACAAGTTGTTTCTATCTACAATAGTTAATGTTTATCATAAACAAAATTCAGACAAACAAGTAATCATGGACAAGTAATGTGTTATGGAGAGGGGGCACATTTTTCATTTGCGTCTAAATAGACCCTTCCGAACACTCTTACACGCGTTTAAAAAAACATTACTTTGGGACCGATGGGGGGGGGGGGGCACATGCCTATGAATTTGGCTCCATTATGGGCACTCAATATAATGCTACAGTGATATACTACTTTGGAACACCAAATCTGCATGTCCATATACAGTCCTACAGCTAACTGACACAAGAGTTCAGAAAATCACAGTACAAATTACATATGAAATGGCTCAGCATGAGTCTTTTTTCTTTGGTTAGCTTTAGGACTGTATAGATGATGCATAGCCAAAGCCAAATGCTGATAAATGAACTGAAATGTTAAAATATAGAACCTTGCCTAATTTTCTAATTTAATATCTTTCAGCCGCCTTGCACGCAAGTCCATTGCAAGAGTCCTTACTGTTATCAACCAGACACAAAAAGAAAATTTAAGGAAATTCTACAAAAATAAGAATTACAAGCCTAAGGATCTGCGCAAAAAGAAGACCAGAGCTATTCGCCGTCTACTCACTAAGTATGAATCATCCCAAAAGACAGCCAAACAGCAGAGGAAAGAAAGGTTGTACCCACAAAGAAAATATGCTGTCAAAGAATAAACTTTTTCAATATCAACATGTTTTGAATATCGATGTTAACATCTGCCAATAATGGACAATAATTTTAAATACATGTGAGGGACACCATGATTGTACCATGGCATTGTGTATAGGTGATAATAAATGGAAAAAAAAAAATACTTCAAGCCTTCTGCGTTATTGCATTAAATGTTTTGTAATTCATCCATGGTGGAGGGTTTGTCTGTGGGCTACATGGCATGTTTTTTTATTAAAAATCTGGAACACAAAGAATATTATTTTTTCTTGGGTGCGCTTATATCTTGTTTTGAAGTGGAACAGATCCCTTCCTCCAAATGTAAGTTCCCCACAACTAAAAGAAGTACAATGAATGATTGTAAAATATTATTTTATTTTCAAGCGTGAGAGATCCAAGAAATTCATAAATATATTAACAAATATTGACGATATCCTACATACAATTTATTAGACTAGAACTCTTTAAGTGACTGGTAAGAAAGCTTCTATTGGGTAAAAACAAATAAATACTGACAACAGAATAAATATATCACGTATTGACTTATAACTAGTATGAAAGTACAAGTGTAGAATGTTCCTATGAATTTCTCTTACATCCTACAGTTCACTCAAAAAGTAGGGATCCAACATAATTTTTATAATGAATTATTAAAACAAAATTGTTTAAAATTATTCCTGGACTTAAAAGGATTATTATTTTAAGTCATACAGTATCTGTGCTTTGCTCTTGAATCAAGACAATTTTATTGTAATGCTGTCTTTATACTTAAGTATGATTCTGTTATTTACAGCTCTGTAACATATATTCAACAAAACAATTATCTCCCATATCCATAGCCAGTAAATCCACCAAAGTCATCTTCCTCTGAATTTCCATTTGAAAACTGTTCTGCTCCATATGGATTCATGGGCCTTCCATAAGCATCAACAGGTCTGCCATATTCATCAACAGCTTGTCCATCCATTACAAAACCAACATTGGATTCTGGTCTTTCATAGGGATCATAATCATCACCATATCTGTTTAAAAAAAAGTAAATACTCCAAATAAATAACATTGCATAAAAAAGGGCTTCATCCTAGAACTCTTTATGAAAGACAGGGATGCATGTGGGTTGCATTGATAATGAAAATCACCACTATAGTTGTAAATACCTTACTGTTGAATGAACATTACACAATGGCAACTATTACATTTTTAAATCTAGCAAAATAATTTTAAGAAATAAAATGCGGTATGTCAAAGAACTCATTTTTGCATAGCATTGATATCATTAGTCTTTACTGGTCAGGCTAACACCATTACTATGTTTTGCTTTGATGGGATTAGTAGGTTCTATCACTATGATATAGATTGGGCTTTAGTTATCCTTCTGTTATTTAGCTGTGATTGCTACTATAAACTGATTCCATCTTCCTTTATAAATACTAGTATATCATTATCAAAGTACAAAACATGCGCTACTGCCTCCAAGCAGCCACTTTGTGTACTTGAGCTATTCTGAGCATGATGAACTATATAGTAACTGCTAGTAGTACTCAACCCATGCATGTGATAAGTGCAAAAATTAGTAATCAAATTCTTTGTCCATGATATTGCTATTTGAAAGTTTTCCATCATTCATGTGATATTCAAAATGAACAGCACATCTCCAAATATCTCTAGGAAAATGCAGTGTTCACTTGAACTAATACTAAGAATGGACAACTAATAGCCACCAGAATATCAAAGTGATTGATTAGATACTATCATGTGACCTGACAATTTATAAAGCTGCTCTCCAAATAGTTAACAATAACAGTAATCTCATAAAATGCCAGTTTTTATAGTTTATACAGTGAGTAATGTAGACAACCATCCTAGTTATACAATAATATAATACGTACTGGTATATATATACATATATGAATAATCTTATTGTTGAATATTTCAGAGTATTTCATGCATCTCACATAAAGAGTGTCTATTTTACCATAAGTGAGGATGCATATGATATGTAACTAAACTAGAGACATACCACCTCCTATTTACATCAAATACTCATTGGATGAGAGCGCATTAAGTCGCCCTACTGGTTGTGACGATTTGGATATTTTATTGGTTGGCAATTGATATATTTTTTGAGTACTCTTAGAAGATCTTGACAAAGAAGGAAGTCTTCCAAGAAAATGCATAAAGAGAGAAAAGAACAAAATCATCTATTTTATAAGAAATACACCTAGCTGTCATAATTACATTAAAAATTTATTCTGCCATGCATATACTCAATACAATGTGATTTTTTTTCTCCATTTGTTATGACCATTAGTTAGTTCTCATTCTTTGCAGCAGCTGAACTTTATGGAGCGGTTTTAAAATTGCCCAACCAAAGCAGCCCGTTCTATGCATTTTTAACCAATAATGACCCAAGCAAAACTACATCTTAATGATTTTCTTCTTTGAACCTAGAATCCTTTTAAGCTTTTCATGATTATTCTTACTTGTATAAATTGTGGTTTACACATAGTTTTAAAAGTGACTGGTCTTTGAACTAAAAGCTTTGAGGTTCTGAAAGAATGTTTACAAGTGAAAGCGAGGTGAACAAATCTGTTGCAAATTTCAGAATCGTCTTATCAACTTCATTAGACAACTTACAAAATTAAGTATTTGGGATCACAAACTATATTACTAAAACATCAATTGCCCTGTTCAAATAAAATGAAAAACGGTTGAAGAGAAAAATAAAAATGGAAGGGAAAGACGATAATCTTTTTTTTTTTTTTTAAATAATAATATACAACAGATCTATTTAGCAAGGGGGAGAATTTTTTAGTTTTTAAAACATTGTATTTCACCATTCAAAATGACAAATTTCAGCAATCATTGGTTGCTACATGAGTATTTCACATTTAATGCGTAGATTTTACCTGAAATCCTCTAAATTAAACTCAATTCAAAATAAAAAGGAATCAAGGAATCCAATCATTTGACTAATAAATGTAAAGATATTCTAGTAACACTCACCCTTGTCTGTACTGTGCACCCATCACATATTCTGGATTTCCATTGTACATTCCCCTTTCATCCATGTATTGAGGACTCACATTGCCATCGAGCATTGCAGGATCATATCCATCTTTCAAAAGAATTCAGAATATTCATTAGAATACTAAACAAGACATTTAACACAGCGATATGATGTTTATATTGTTCATTAAAAAAATTGGGATTTTATCTTTGATGATTAGGTAAGCAAGTTGTATGATTCTGCCTTGATGTTTTACATCAAGCAGTTAACCAAACAACTCTCAACTCAGAAAACAAACCGCAAAAACATTCTGCTCAACACATATCTAATGTGGTACATATAAGGAACCTTCAATAGTATTTTCTCTCTAATGTGGAGCACACACATTTGTACATATTGGTTAGACATAAATTCAGAATTAATAATTGTCATACAGTTATGTACACACAAAACCTATCCTTATGGAAGTACCTTCATATTCCATTAAGAAATCATAGTATAATCCTATGACAGATTTTTTTTTGAAAATCAAAATATGCACAGTTGTCAAAAATCAAACACAAACCCAAAAGTATAAAAATAATGGAATTCAAGCTCAAATAAATTTGCCATCACGACTAAGGAAAAGCCTTTAAGACCAAATTCACTTAAATTTCCTATTGTTAGTTGCAACAAAAGCCAAAAACAAAATTGAGATAATTATTTTAAAGCTCATGCTTACAGTTTCGGTGTGATTTGTAACACAGACATAGTAGCTTTGCTTTTTTTGTAGCACATAAATGAAATAGAATCAACTATCTTTGGAGATGAATTTAGTTATCAATTCAATAGGGTGAATTTGGTCTTTATAATACATTGCATTTTTCCCTTTTCAAGGAATAGGCTTCTGGCAGGGGGATTACCACAGGAGGGAGTATATTGGCAAGAACATGCTGTACAATGGAACCATGCTCAAATGGAATAGCATCACTTATTATCATATAACTGAAGAGGTTCATATAATATACACCACCATGCATGTTTTCCCATAGCAATCTGCATAAAATGGGTGAAAACTTTTCATTCTCATAATCTAATACCCACTCAAGAAAGTATTAACATTCACTCTTTAAACAATCATTATGTCATCCACAGCAATTCCAGGGTACCAGTTCTAAAGCAAAACTGTTCAGAACTTATCACATATGCAGATCTCATTCTATACTTACACATTTCAAAGGCCCCCAAATCATCAACATTGAACATGTCTGAAATTGGGTAGCATTCTAATATATAGGACCACAACATTTTTTTACCATTTGCTATTGCTAGACAATTTTGCATTTGGATATATCAAGATGTATAAATCTTACGATAAGATTAAAATTATATAGACTGAATTGCAGCAGCATATATATGGGCACATATAACAACAAGAAATAAAAGACACAATAAATGCAATGTGCGATCATAGATCTTTTTTTTATAACTTTAACATAATTTTATGGACTGAAAAAAGGAACACTAGAACACATTAAGAACATTTTCAAAATGACTATGATAAAAAAATTAACTCAAAAGTGTACAGCACTTTTAACTTGGAAGAAATAGGCCACAAAAACTTAAGATTATTACCTTGACCTCCATAGAATAGCTCAGGTCTGTCCAAGATGTCAGTGTCTTGTATGTAAGGTCCATAACCTTCGTCCCCATACATGTAACCTTCGTTCATGTCTTCCATTTGTCTAGTTTCTACCATTTCCAACCATTGAGAATTGTGCCATCTGAATTTTTCTAACTGTATCTTCTTTGCCCATTCTTCATCAAATTCCTTTAAAAAATAATAAGGCTGGTTTGAGAAAGCACCATCGTTTTCAGTCTAAAAGTTCAAACTCGTTACTATATTTCTTCTATTTTGGTCATTGTCAATGTATGAGTTAATTTGCTACTTACTGAGATGATATCCAGTGTGTTATCACAGACTTTTCTAATTTCTGGGTTTTTGTCATGCATCAGATCTATCAAGTAAGCTGGGGCTTCTGTGGAAACGTGGTTAGGGATTGATAGATGTATATATTGAAAAAAATGACCTGATTTAATTCAGCTTTTGGCTATAAAATATATATTTTCCAAGATTTTATTTTCACGAGTCTATTGTGTACTGAACTAACCATTTATTGGTGAAATAATTCTCACAGAAATAAGGTAAAGTTTTAGTGGAACTACATGTAATGGAAGGAAGGAAAAGTAAAATTGTTGAATTCTTTCCAAAGAAAGGATACGTGTTTGTTTCACTATGACTTCTCTTGTTGATTCATGAAAGATCATTTGATAAAAGACATAGACAATCTGACAAACAACTTCATCATCTTCTTGTTTGGCTGAAAAAAAAAATGAAAAAAAATGAAAAATAAATCATTTCATTATCACACAATATGAATAGTTGTTGATTGTATGAAGATCTAATTTAATGATTATTTTTAGGTATATAATATTTTAATGCTTTACCATTTAACAGCTCTATAAGACTCTGAATGATTCCATTTTCTGCCATCATCTTAGCACAGCCATCATCATTACATACTGTTCCAACCAATATTACCACTTCCAACATCAGATCATCTTCTGCAGCTCCTGAAACAAAACCGCATGAGTAGATATGAAGATTAATGCATTTGATTAGTAATTTTTAAAAAAGTAGATTAAGTGAGTCATTTTTTTACTTACAGTAATTCCTACAATTTCTTGCATATCAAATTTGGTAAATATATTGTAAATCACAGTGCTAACACAATATTTATAAAATGACTTTTATTCGGTGTTATGTGTTTACCTGGTTGTAGTTTGCTCTTTATCCATGGTACCAAGTCATATTCTCTCAGTAGTAACTCATAATCTAGATCTGGAATTGTCAAGTTGCCAAGGATACCAACACATTCTAACACAAATTCTTCTTTATCATCACCACTTCCATTTCCTATACAGTTTGCTAAATCGCTGATATAATCCTACAAAATAGGAAAGGTATAAAAAATCATCAAGCATTTTTGTGAATGATTTTTCTAAAATAATTTTATTTTATATTTCATTTCTACATCAAAATTAATGATTCTGTTTCTTTTGCAGTAAATAAATTTGAGTGAAGACTCAAGTTCATGAACAATACTTCATTTCAATGCTGCTTGTAATTTTCCATAATAGCATAGCTACCAAAGCTAAATTAATTTATAAGGTTCAACACAAATTGAAATATTTTTTGTTCTAAAGGGAATTTCCTTGTGTGAACACTTACAATAAAAAGATCTTTTGTAGGACCATCATGCTGTGAAATATTTCTTATCATTTTCATGACCAAGGCATCTTTGTATTTGAAGGCTCGCTTCATAAGTAACCGGAGTCCATTCTTTTCACAAATAATCTGTGCATTTCTTTTATTTGCTGCTAAGTTAATGCACAATGCAAGAAGTTCGATATCTGGCTGTGGATCTTGTGTTTCCAAAAGCATTTTCATCACCTAAAATAATTCATGATACAATTTGTTAAGAATTTTAATTCTTATTGAAAATATTTAAAAATATTTTAAACATTGGGATTTTGTTATGTTCAGTTACAAATAAGAATAATTATCAAAATAAATACTGTATGCTAGATCTTTACTAGTATTATTAACATGAAACTGGAATTAAATAAAATCAAGAGTGTTTCATGATGTAATCTGCAATACCATAACAGAAAAGTCATATGCTATAATTTTGAGACAAAATGAAAGGTTATATTTTCCACCATTGTATAGTTTAATTACATTAAATTTGAAGAAATATTTTCAGGAAAGACATTTTTAAGTCATATCAAAGACAAAGAAAGGGATTTATTTATAAAGGGATAAACATGCTGCTTAGTACCATTATCAAAAATATCAAATTTATCATGCATCATATCTAATCCATGCAAACCACCAAAATAAAAAAACACCAGAAATCTAAAACTACTAGCTGATACAATAAACATAGTTGTACATATTTGTGAGATTCTTTTCAATAGCTAAACAAAAAGTTTTATTATTTATTGAAATATCAATGGGCTACTTATTTTTACAAACAAAATTCATAACAAAGACGTGCATTTCTTGGATTATGACTTTGTGGCAAAAGGGAAATGTTTGAATATATGTACAGCTGATAAGATAATGCTGTTGTGTTAGTGTTCCATATGTTATTACATGTATTTTACTTGTTGAAGAACTTACCATTGGGATACAGTCTGTGAAGGTGAACATAGACTTAGCTTTATCGTCCATGCTTATATGGTATAGGATGCACAGAACTATAAGACAATGGTTGTCATTGGCTGAAAGGATAGCATTAGAATTATGGCAACTACATTCAGCTACAACATTACAAATTCATGCAGAGTAGCATGGCAGACAAGTTTCCATAATATGAAAAGATGATGTGTTCTTGATGAGTTTTGTCTTGAAGAGTATGGGAGTCAAAAATGGTGAATGTCTACACATGGACCCCATAATGCAAAACCCACCTAACTAACTTTATGGTAGTCTCTGACTAATGATAGAGTCCCTGTTCACGTTTTAAGTTTACCTCTATGCTTTATGAGCAATACATCATGCATAAAAATAACTCATGATATAATAAAATGAAGAATTCTTTCTTGACTTTCTCAAAACACCCCAAAATGAGTTAGGCGGATTTTGTGTTATGGTGTCAAACATGTGGCAGTATTGACTTTGTTCATATACAGCTTCTCTTGAACAAAATATGAGACCCATGCAAGATACTAATAAAGAAAAAAAAAGAAGTTTAAATAAATTATTTTCAGATCCAGTGTAATAAGATAAAGTGTACTATGTTTTCATGTTGGTACAGGTTTGGGTGGAGATACCATCACTACCACACCATGCAAGTCTAAAACTGCATAAAAGTGTCATGCTGTCAAGTCTTCTACTATCTGTCCTGAAACCCATGCAAATGTTCTACTACAAAATAAACTATACAATGAATGTCCTTTGAAAATCATTCGCATGGAAAGCATGAGAAGAGACCCTTTTTTCCATGTATCTCAAATGACATTCATTAGAAGTAAAGAAAGCTCATCTATCTGAATACATGAAGAACCATTGACCTTGACACTGAGCTGTAGACATGCCATTGTGACATGCTTACTTACTATGGGCAAACAGTCAGTGTAGGTAAACATAGTTTTGCATTTTTCATCCAGACTAAAGTGATAGAGGAGGCGCAAAGTGACCAAACTGATACTCTCGTGGACTGAAAAAAGTGTTTTGATTATCAGAGTAAATCATCGAATTGAAATGAAAAGATAAATGAAATGATAAATGTCCAGTTGCAGACATGGTATCATGGTATTAGATTCTTTTGGTAACATGACAAGTGTGAATAGAAAATGTCAAGTTAACGAAAAATGTGAAATAATAAAAGTTGATTTAGGAAGATGGATCAGGAGTGATTTTCTTATTTCAAATGCTGGTGACAATCTGTTCTATACAATGAATCAGCAAACAAATCACTTTTGAATATTAAAGAATCAAATGTTCCTATCTATTCTTTTTACATTTTGCCCTTACATGTTGAGAATTAACTGCTTTGCCTAGAATTATTTATATGGTTCATCAAATGATAAAGAGTCTGAATCTGATATTATCAAAAAAAAATACTGGTTTTAATTAAAATACAAAAAGAATTGTATATAATTTACTCCATCTAGACGGATGTTCTTATTTTTTTAGATTTACTTTTAATCCATACTCACACAACAGATTAACCAATTTGGGCAACATTCCAACTTTGATCATTTTACTTCTCAAATCTTTGTCAAAGGACAAATTGAGTAAAAGTCGTAATGAAATGTTCAACAAGTCTTCATGATCACATGGAATAAGCTTGGCAAGTCTTTCAATGATCTGATTTTCAGCCTGTTTAAGGGGAAAGATAGAATCAAAACACTTGGTTAATAATATTACATACACAAGTGCTTCCTACTCTCTAGTATACTGTATAATATTGTAATAATTGGAATCAACCTTGACATAAAGCATTTTATTTACAATAATAAAAAGCCAGCTCTCATGATAAAAATTACTAAAGTCATCATTATACAAAAAAACCCATAGTTTTTGAAAAAAGCAGGATAACATACCATTTCATTCTTGTTTTCAACAAAAATACTGAGTTTTTTCAGGAATGACACCACTAAAATTAGGAGTTCATGGTTTTCTCTGTCCAGAGATTTTACAAGCATTTTAATGACATTCTTATTTTTCATTTTCATTTCAACTTTGAGATCTTCTGCCAGGTTTAAAAGTAGGTAGAAAGAAACTGAAAAAGAAAGAAATGTTATTCTAAATTTTATATATAATTGTATTTAGGAGAGGAAAATTATTATATTGATGTATTTAAATAGTGGTCATAATTTGTTATTAAATAAATATAATTCAAACCCTCACCTCTGAGAAGTTGTTCTTGCTTTTTCAGGAGACTTTGAAATTTTTTGTTGCTTTTGTCATAGTCTCTTTTTAGCTGTGAGTTTCCCTTATCTGCATCAGGTGCAATTGAATTAAGGATACAAAGTCACTTGACCAAAGAGAGTAATTGTAAATCAAATAGTTTTTTTTCACAAAAATTATAATCATATGATCTGTAACTTGAGTTTACATAATAAATTAAAAAAGTACACTAGAACAGTGAATTAATATAATCGAATGACACAAATCTTGAAGCACTATTTCTAAGGATGAATGCATTATAAATCAGTATTCAATTTGACTGCTTTGATAAACTGTGAAGATATTGATCTGATTGGTAAAAATGTAACATCTTTTTAACAATTTCACATTAAAAAAAAGGATATTTGTTTTCTTTTTCTTTAGTAATTCTTCTTTCCACATGTCATATTTTTTGATTTCATGTTCTATGATGCTCATACAGAGAGCACCTATTTTGAAATGAGATATTACACCATGAAATTGTGAAAAACTTGAAAAACAAAAGAAAATGTAGATGATATTTGTTGCTAACTCTGTACTCTTCTTCCAATCTTCTCTCAAGACACGGGCTAATGCCCCAACAATTGTTTCTGAAAAAAATAAAAATAGATTAAGGTATCATCAAGATGACAAGTATCATGCTTTTGTTTTAGGTAGTTTTCATGGCTCCTCAGAACTTGTTAGATTTATTTGTTGAAATAAAATTTGCTCTGTATTCAAAAGCAAATCATATGGACTGTGATTGGAACCATTATTTCATGTAACAGAAGAATCAAACAACAGCTCACCATTTTGAAATATTTCTTCTAAGTTGTCTGGATTTCTTGTGAGTTGTAGTATTAATGCTGTTCCTCTTTGTTTTTCTGGTACATCTTCATATAACAGTTCTAAGTATTCATCCAAGTCGTTGATATTTGCCATCTCATCAGTTTCAGTGCCATCGAAAGGAGGTGGATCTTTAAGTTTTCCTGAGAGCTCCACCTTCTTATCTGTTTTAGTAGAAAAAAAAAATATAATGAAATATCTTCATAATCTTGTAGAATTGTCATAGACAATGAATACAGGGTACTCCCCAGCATACACAGAGAAGGGCGGAGCGCCCCCCTATCCTTCCCAAAAGTTTACATGCGCCCTCTTCAAATCTTAGCGCCCTGCTGTGCG
>JAVSBT010330074.1:0-11560 GCA_033118115.1 Pharyngocirrus eroticus
ATCAATGGAAGTTTTGGTGAAATTTTCGTTCATGTTGCAATTTGTTCTAGGTCAAACCTTATATTGACTGGACTATTTGTATATATCAGATCAAGCCTAGTCATTTAAGTCTGCAGCACACTTGCTCTGTTACAGCAGTGGAAAGGCATACGCCAGGATTAAAAATTAAACCAGGCAAAATCCAAACATCACAGATCATGAGGGTCAGCAAAATCCATTCATATTTTGCATGTTTTATACTTGGTTGGAATTATTATCAACCATATTAATATAAATGGATTTGGCTGACCCCCATGTTCTGTAAGTTGAAATGTCTCGTTGAGAAACCTCTAAGAATTCATGTACTAAGGATCATTAATTGGTGTAATATAATAAGCATCTAAAATGAGTTAGTTTGGTATTTGCAGCATGGACATTTCCACATACATTGGTCACTGTCAGGAACATAACTTCCATAATGTAGTTAATAGAATATTCCCAGAGCAGAAATGATTCTGAATGTAAATGTTATAATTGTCATGAGAACATAATGCATCTTGATTTCAAATCATTAGGCAAAAACATAAACCTATAAGGCTTTAACTTGAAAAACTCCCCAATTTAACCTACTTTGGAACATTTTCAAGGCTTGTAGAAGTTATGATAAAGGACTGTTTGATCTATTGGATCAATTTCCTGTTCTCTTGTCATGTGCAAATGTTAAGAATCTTGAATATATGACCCAGTTTGAGAATATAAATTTCTATAGTTTATCAATAAAAACTGGTCTGAAATTCTAGGCTAAAGCATCTTGGTGTGTCGTTGAGAATACCACTTGACCCCATATTGCGCCAGTGTTCCCTGACAGGAAATGAATTAAGGATGCCATTGAAGTGTAAATGTTTTGGAAATCAGTTGTGGTCCTCTCTTCTTCATTTTCCATAATGGGGAATCCCTAGGGATAATAGGGGAATGTTATATAAAATGCTGAGTATCAATTTGCATTTGTCATAAGACATCTTGAGGACAAGGAGGTAAAGATAGATTAATGATTTTTGTTTGACTATGCTTCTGCTCATCATTGTAATAAAGAAATAACAAATTACTAGAAAATAAAGATAAAAATTCCTTTGATACGATACACTTAGTAGAAAATTAGATTAAAGTAACAAAAGGTAATTCTTATTGGACTGTTATTTTTCTAGCATCTTCAAAATAGCAGTAATAGTATGGAGGTATTAATAATGTGTCTGTGGCTTTGAAAAAGCACCTTTCTATTTCACATGGCTTTTAGCTTTTAGTTTGAACCCTAACTGCTTTGAATAGATCTATGTGAATGAAATTCCTTTAGGAATACAACTGTAGTGTGTATTATCTCAATACATGATTTTGCTCCATAAATCTGTTATATATTTGTGTCTAAAGGCAGCCTTAATGAGCATTAATGTTTATCGTTATATCTATTTGAATGATTTATTAAAAAATCTATTGACAGACAACTTTGAACCAAAAGCATTTATCTTTAATTTTATGTACATGTCAAAAAAAGTTGGTGCCTGATTTTGCTTAAAAATATTTTATGAATGATCTGCTATGATATTTGTAGTGAAAAGAAATGAACTTGTAACCTTTTTTGGTTATGAATATCTAGCCTGGATAATTATGAAAACTTTCATGGATGGCCAAGGATGATGTGACTCTGCAATCAATCTTTTGACATTATTTATGTCATTACGACATTAAACCATTGTTCTATATATCACATGCCTTGTTAACAGAACCAATGATATAATGTTCATTTGTAACAATATTTTGGAATGACAATAATAAGCCTGATCTCCTGAGCTAACCATTCTGTGATGTTAGGGTAAAAATCAGAGACATGCGGCTAATTAAGAATAGATAAGAATGTTAATGTAAGGTATTTTATTCACCAAATATTGTATTCCTCTACATATTTTTGATGTTAAAAAGTAGACATAGTATATGAATAGAGATGTTTTAAAACTGAAAGTAGAAAAATAAAAATTCTGTATTACTTTTATAGTGTTGCAAGTACATTGATCTTCCTTGATGGAAGTCATGATTACAGTGTGAAACTTTAAAGTGACCTTGAGATCTTGTAATACAGGTCATGACTATAGTGTGAATAGTGGTCCATGTAAAATTGAAGAAATGGAACCAATTTTCTTCCATGTTTGGATGCCAGTTGAAATTGGTTTAATTTCAGCAGAGAGGAAAAAGAAATCCTCATTGAAAAGAAGAATTCAATCCATGAAGTGCAGCCCATTCTTGATTGAAGGGATAATGAAGGTGAACTTTTGACCACCATATACATGCTATTGAAAAGAGGGTGTTAAAGTAGCAGATGAAAGAAAATTGTCTTGTTAGCCAAAGCTACTACTTTGATGGCAGACACTTTCTGAAAGTTAGTTTCTCCAATGATGTGACTGGTCAAATAAGAAGCCACTTTGGATAGTACTGGACTTGTTACAAATTGAGTTTGTCCTATATAGAAAAAATGACCACGTTATCCTAAAATATCTTGGTCTGTAGCCTCTAAACTTTGCGTGTTTGGGAGCAATTTTTTCTCACAGCTCTTTTTTTCTTAGAAATAACCTACAGAAAAAGGTATTGATTACTATTGTTATATTGCAATGTTTTTTGCCATATTATTTTTTCCTACATTAAGGTTACAAGCTGATCACAAAAAGAGCTCTTTTTTTTTAGAAATCAAGGTCTGTTTGCTTCACCGTCTATGGTAAGACACTCTTTTTGAATTGATTTAATTCCCTTTTTTTTCAAACCTCTGTGGAGTATATGACTTATTTATTTGGTTTGAATTTTTTTCCAGACACACTTTTTTAACAATTTCACAGGATTTAAATAGAATTGAATTGACACATTGTTGTAGTGAGACACACTTTTCAAGCCAGTTAAGGGCTTCAATTGATTTGAGAAAACCAGGGTTTAAATAGATTCAAATTGATTCCAAAAAGTATGTATAATCAAAGCCAATATCTAGACTGGAATGCCCATTAAGGTCAGCCAATTTGATATCAACCACAGAGTTTCTGTTTACCTTGGTCATCTAATTAAGCTGTCTCATTGACAAAATGCCTTGACCTTTCTGTCTATATTGAAGGTCTTTTGAATTAAAGTGGATTCAAACTCGTGAGTCAAGTTTTGTAATTTGAAGAACTTGATAAGAAAGTATTAAATATTTATGGGTGTGGTGCTTTGAACGATCTGTTTTAAAAGTGTTGATAATCATGCTTGAGCATGCGTGTTGTTGCCCACCTGGGTTAAGATACAAACTTGCCTTCTATTCATATTTACACAGTGTGTACATTATTGTTTTTATCAAGCACGGTATATTTGTATGTACCTATACAGAATCTAAAAAAATATACAAAGAATTTGGAAAAAAATAGTTCATGTGACCTTCTTTTTTTTTAAAGAAGACATCTACTTGTAGATTCATTTTGATTTAGGATTGGATTAGAGTTCTATTATCAAGTTATACTAAAATTTTCTTTGATAAGATCTATAAAAAATGATAAGCATTGTTATGAACACAGGAACAGATTATGCAGGAAAATAATAATGAAATGTACAGGGTGTAGCATTCCTAAGACACCATAGAAAGTTAATTCAAAAGGCATGTACCCTTGCATATAAATTAAATCATGCTTTCCCCTTTCCCATATTCAAAGTGTTTATAGGATATTTAGAACCAACTTGTTTTTCTCATAAAGTTCCATGTGTGTCATGTTAATAAATAAGTTGAAGAAAAGGGAATTCTGAAAGCCATGCAATAGCGATATTGATTTTCATCTATTGACTTACAAAGTTAGGATTCACAGTTTCACAAACACATGTAGGAAATGACATTGCAATGAGTTGAATGGTAAATTTTATTTCTTTGTGACTTAACCTTTGAAACTAGAGTTTTAGCCATACCTATTTATTTACTGGGTTTAATTCTAATGTTGATACCCAAGAAGAAAAAGAGTAAGCCATGTCCATTAAATAGCATAGCAAAGTTAAAAGGGAAAAGGGATTTGTGATGTTTCATTTACTTCTTGAGACCCTTTTAACTGGGATACAATGTGAAAGATTCTTTTTGACATCTTTGATTGAAGTAGGTGGTACAAATATTAGAGGAAGTGAGCTTGTAGACTCTTATTGAGAAAGAAATAGAAAGCTGTAGGGCTAATGTTATTCAATACATAAAGCTGTGTCTCAGACTAACCTGGCTGTCCCACTTCTTTCTCTTCTAAAAAGCAAAAATAAAGTATGTATAGAAAGGCAATCATAGTAAACTTTATTTAATTGAACTATGTATTCATATAAGGGGAAGGTACATACATGAAGGACATACCATTAAGTGCATATTTATGTTTGTTTCAGAACCAAAACGGGGACCCTTTATTGTGTCCACTAAGGATAAAAAGAACATATAGCTTTACATCAGGATCAATGGAATGTGTTATGGTATCTACTTAAAGAATTGTCAGTCTCAAATATTTAAATCAGCCTAATATAAATGGTTGAACATATATTATAGTCATGTTTGAAATGCCACACCCTGTTCTCCCAAGATCCTGGTAAAGGTTAGATGGCTATTGTTGGTCAACCAAGACAATGAGCATAGAGAAGCTTTCAATTAAAAGCAAGTCAAAGTCAATAGAAATACTCATCATTGTATTGTTGGAGAAGTTACATGTTATATTATACATTACATTGGAATTTCTACCTGGAAGGTAGTATTATATACAAAACTGTTACAATGATATTTAATTGCCCTATGACATTTTACAATGCAAACTTACTGTTAGTTTCAAAAGGAAGTGTTATGTGTAAGCACAATTAATTAGAAGTATATAGATTGTTAAACCTCCCAGGGCCATATAGTCTTACAGGGAATAATTTAGTCGGTCATATTTGTATAGCAGAAGTGCTAATCAAATTTTGATTTTGTATAGCACTTTTAGGAATTTGTATAGCAGTTTTTTAGAAATGCATGAAAATTACCATTTTAATGAACTAATAATCGATATTTGGACGAAGATACTCAAAATATCAAACCATGCAGCAGTAAAAATACAATCATAATATACCTTCACCCCTTTCCTGTATTTAATTGTTTTTGGGGACATTTTTCTCCCATTTTAAACCAACAAAACTTTTTTGAGCATTTGTGTGACTTTTTCTGACACTGCTCATTTTGTTCTGCTACAGATTTTGAATGCAGAGAAAGTAGAAGTTTATAACCACGGTGTATGGTTATAATTATAAGAGCACACCTGAGGCTTTTAAGAGGCAGTATTATGTGACAGTTTCACTAACACTGGCAGAATGATAACATGAAACTGTCACACGATACATATGTACATCATTGTTGTGTGGATATTTACAAATTACTAAAAATTACAGATATTCCATGTTTTATTATTGAAAATGACAGTTACATACAGATTTAAAAGTTGCAGAGCCATTTATTATTGCAGGATGTGAATCAGCATTTTTCCTCTTGTTTAAAGCCATTAATTTGGTATATCATGCTCCATTTAAGAATGTTATTTTTTGTGCTTATAAGTCATTTTCCTTGAAAAAATGTCTTCTTCTATACATAAAAGTAGTGATTTGTAGTGATGAAATGGCATCAACACTAAATTTAGTGGTCCCAATACATTACTAATTACTAGTAGTGATAAACTGATACCACTTAATCTAGGGTTGATGCCATTTTATCATTAGACCAGTAGAGTAGAGTATAGGGGAATATTTGCAATGAAAAAGGAAACCTTTGCCATTTGACGATTGGTATAACATATTGGGCCTCCAGTGTAGTCACAACAAAGGCATGGTGAGTTTGAACCAATGCAGTTTTGGTCAACAAATAGCTGTCAGCTAGAATTCAGTACAGTTTATTTCAGTTTGTCACATAACCTGATGATTGATCCCCCAATTCTTATAGCATTGGAAGCTTACATAAAATGCCTCGCTTTAACAAAGGTATCATGAAAAGGTTTCTGGTCCAATTATTCCAAAGTGCTTTCAAATTTGGTTGTTTGAAACAATTTGGTGAGAGATCAGAATAGTTATAGTGATCTTGATTGCATTTATAGCCACCCATGAAGTGATACAAAGTTTGATTTGGAGACTTCGATTAGTAGAATAGGTCCAATAATATGCCTCAGATATGTGATGAGATGTCTTATGTAATCTTATATCTCTAGTATGATTTCAATTTGACTTAATGAAGAAATGACCACTTGACCTGTAGAGTTACTGGATCTGACAAGGAATCAAAGCAGAAAATCACTATGAGATTAATCACTCATCTGTTTTTATTGATTCAGACACTGGAGCTATGAATACAACTACCCTTTGCGTCATGGATAGGTAGAAAGCTAATTCAAAAGGCATGTAACCTAGCATATAATCCATATTTTTAAAAGTTACAGCAAGGAAAAAGTGACAAGCAAATTGCCCATTCATTATACCCAAAGAAAGGACTTAGTGAGAAATTGGATGAATAGCTCTATCATAATGTATAGATGACTACATTGGTACCAATAAAAACTTCCATGTTTATATAACAAATAAAACATATGTTTTGATCTAGGCATGATGAGGCTGTTTCAGGGCCCAGATATAATGAAAGAAGCTATGGAGTATATAGTTATCATTGATTTTTCTATTCTAGTCCTACAGTAGATAGAGTTTATCAGGAATAGGATCCACATTATGCTTTCGTTTTCAGAATATATTTTTTGTCACACCTTTATTTCAGAATGATAGTTATGAGACTTGTTTCTACACTTATAGAAAATATAGTGATGTTTAGTATATGATATTTAGTGATAAAAAGGCATCAAATGACATTTGCCAAGGACCCCTAGATTCTGTCCATATGGGACTGTGGCTTTTTTGACAAATATGAGACTGGTGTTGTTCACTGCTGACTAGTAGATTTTCTGTTTAACCCTGTCATAGTGTTGATTAGTGGATACTACCAACAGAAAATAGTGAAATATTGGTATCACTGAATACAGTGTTGAAACCATTTTACCACAACAATTGTAATATGCATAGGGTACATTTTTATCACTATAGCTTTGATTACTAATGTCCCATAAACAAAGAGTGTGTTGTTTAATAACCCATGTACAAATAAAAGGATCTAGCTAACATTTCTCCCTTGTGACTCCATTTTAAATGATGATGGTGACAGAAATCAACAGCATGGGAAATCAAATACACTGCTTTGTAGATTGAAGACTTTATGTGTGTGAGATTGGACCAAATAAAGCATGCAATCTTTTTGTTTAAAAATATTTAGTCATTGCTTTGTATCATCAAAAAGTTGTTTCTTATGGTATCAAATAAAACACTCTCTGATACGTAAAGAGATGATAAAAGAGGGCAATACTATTTGATATACCTTTACCCTTTTAAACTCAAATGTCGTCATGGCCTACTGACTTTAAACCCTGCAAGTCAGTACCTTATAGTGTGATACATATCACTTCATGAAGGATTATGAAAGTGCAGTTTATTATTTGACCTTCCTCTATAAGAATGTTTCCATAATCTTTGACCAAACCAATAAATATTGGATTCCTTTGAGCCTGGTTTCACGATTGTCAAAGGGACAATATTTGTTGGAATTTATGTGACTTACAGTGATTCCTAAAGAAAATCAATACACAAATTGTGGCATAAAATGTTAGAAGACATCAGTCAATAGGATTCATAAAGAAAGGGTTCCCTGGATACTTGAAAGTTTTGTTATTCACTTTTTTCCCTTGGATTGGAGGGAAAAAACAAACTTTTATGATGGTTGGACTGGGGTTTGTTGTAGATACTGAAAATAGCTTAATTTTTGATTTTGACTGCAATCTCAAGTATTTCAGCTTTTACTGGCTAAGACTGTAAACTTCCAATAATGATTGACAATGCTTAAAGCGCTGTATTCATTTAAACCAGTTGCTTTAAGAGTTTGTGGGATAAAGTATAGGGTAGTAGTATACCATTTCCTCACAAATGAATACAACGCTTTAAGGGGGATGATGGTCTTATTGATATGCATGAACATAGTTCCAAAATATAAATCTCTGCACTTGATTTAACATGTAAAAAACCACAAAAAAAACTAAAATTTTAAGATATAAAAATATGCAAAAACATCAAACAAAAACAGTTTTTTCCCAAAGATGTTGTTTTCTGTATTGCAATATTCAAAAAGCTGTAGAGCAGATTCATACTTAATTTAGTGGCAAAAGCAGCCCTATCAGCATAATAGAGCTTGTGGGACCGCATATTAACTATATATAATTATACATATCTGTACCTTTCTTTTACAAAAAGTTATGATTGTTTAAAAAGAAATACCAAATTTTACCCTATGTTGATCATTTTAATCAGTAATATTATCCTAGAAAAATATAAATAGACAATCTATATCTTAAAAACTGCAACCTTAAAAATACATAATATAAAGACTGGCCTACCCCACATGAAAGAAGAGGGATACAATTTGTGAAATACAATAAAGCCAGATTTGATTTGACTTTCTTTTGATAGAGTTCAGATTTACTAGTTGAGCAATAAGACCTTATCCTTTCCTACTTATGTTCATCCATAGATGAAATATAGTCACTTCCCCTTTTTCCTGGTAATCAATATTCTATTTGTAAATCAGGATCTTTCTCTGTTAACAGCTTTCCATTAAGTTTTTTTTCTCTCTAGAACAGGTCATAACTTAAAGAAAATGGCAGTAAATGAAAGCCAAGTATAAGGGTATTAATGGTGACTTGTCTGACATAACCATTCATAATGCTAATTGAAGAAAAGCATGATGGTCTCCATAACCATCCTTCTTGTAGCAGATTAGTCAATGTAACTTCTTTTATTTGAGCTTCTTGAAATTGGATCTTACAAGATGAATATAGAATAAGTTGAAAGCCAAGTAGCTTTTTCCTGAAATAAATGCTGTAAGTGTAGGCGAGATTTTAACTTTTTTGAAAAAAAAGTTTTGTGATATGAAAACTTACCAAAGTCAGGGCATGTGTCACTACATAATTATATGCTATTTATAAATGAAGATCTTCAAAGGCCGACAATTTTATTTTTAGAAAATGGAAGCTCGTAGGCTTGTTTTTTCCTGATCTAACTAATATACATATTCGTCACATAAAGTGTGTGTCAAATAGTATTGCCCTCTTTTATCATCTCTTTACGTATCAGAGAGTGTTTTATTTGATACCATAAGAAACAACTTTTTGATGATACGAAGCAATGACTAAATATTTGGCTGTATAATTCATGCTGTTTCAAATACCAGTAACCTATGCTTAAATCATATGCTTATATCATAACAAGTTCCAAGAACAGACAATCTGAAGCATTGCATTTCCTTTGTTAGAGCCATCAGCTGATTTTCACAACAATAAATCTTCAAAGACAAATACGACAAATAATCTCCTATTCAAAGGCAAGTGTAATCATTTATCTCCAATTTTGTTCTCTTTTCAGGTGAGTACCCCCACTCTGGAATTTTCTCCTTCAGGGATTTCTAATGATGATTAATGGAATAGGACAGTGTGATAAGCACTTAGATCTTGTAGCCAATCATTGGAAGTCTTTTGAGAGAGATAACAAGGATTATTGAGAGAAGAGCATATTTTTGTTTTTCTGACTGCATTAGCAATGCCATCTGGTGTTATAAATGGCAAGTATACATAACTTGTATTGTAACGAAACTGTACACATTTCTTAGTATAGCAACTAAAGCATTAACTATAAGGGTTAGATATTTGATTGAATATGCCATTGTCACAAGACTTTACATATTTATTCAAAGAACAACATAGTTGTGATTTTGTGACAACATAAGCTATGACACCTACTTTTTCAAGGCATGTTTGTCGTTTGATTGATATAGATTGGTGGGAAGTAAAGACCAGGGGCCGGTTTCAATTAACTTCTTAAATATATATAGGACTTAGCCTTTCATTCAGCAATCAAATAACATACACTTTAAGTCAAACTATAGAGATATGTGAGGTTTGAGAGATAAATAAAACTTAAGTAATAAATTGAAACCGGCCCCTGAGCTCTTGATTAAATCATGAAAATTAAAGCTTTCAGTTGTAAATGGAAGCAGCTAAAACTGAAATACCCACATCATTGTTTGTTATTTAAGATTCACTATGTTATTGCAGAGGTACAGACAAACATATAACTAAGACACAGGAGTGCCCATAGCATCTCATTCTGTAAACATGTTCATTGGGTTTTCTAATACCAGAGGACACCACTGTATTTTAGTGTTTTAAAACCGACAATCTTACATATTGCAAAATTGCCCGTGGTCAAATTGTACTGTCTGGAGTTATGTAAACCTGCACATATTTCCAGATAGCTTGAGCGACGTTGCAGCAGATTTTTTTTCAGAGTCTTAAAAAATAATAATGATATCATATTATCATATCATCATTGGTTAAGCCGTCGAGAACGACGGATCTCTGTATCTCAAAAAAATTAGTATTGAAGTAGCAAATGAGCTCCAAACTCAAATTGTTGGTAACAAAGTTGAAACTGTTCCACTTAAGTCTAGTAGTAAAGTGCTGGCATGAGGCCGCGAGGACAACAGGGTCACGAGTTCAAAGCGAAGTCAGGGATCATTTCTTCTTATTTGTGTCGTAATGCCATTTATTGGGAAAAGAAGTAACAACCAAGTTGTATGGACTTACGAGATATAAAAAAGTATCAGTCTGTTTCAACAAGAAATTCCTTATATGTAACCAAATGACTTTGTATTATATTGACATACATAATAATATCATGAAATGATGATTACAAAATATGACAAATATCCCCATGACAGAAATACTATCTATACAAGATAAAAAAATGTCTTTATAGAATAAGTGGAGACCAAATTCAATCAAGTTTGATTTGAGACAGTTCACAGAGGTGTTGAGATGCTATGTTATCAATTGATTATAGTTTCAGTCTGTTTTGATTGATGGGGTTTTCTGACAAGATAATGTCTGTCTAATGCGCTTTACATTATTGCTTAGGCCCCCTATTGTAACCTTGCTGTCTGTCTCTTTGGTTGGTGCTCTTCCCAAGCAGTGATAGTTTCTCCATTTATTTGCCTATATTAAAGATGTATAATCTTTCGTTTGACATGATGCTGCAAAACGCACATTGAAATACAACTACCCTTCTGTAAAGTTTTTATCTCTTTGAAAGTTGACAAGCTGTCTATGTATGAAATAACTTTCAATTTGATAATCAAATTTGCTGTCATGTAGTAGTTATGTTAGTGCAATTTTGAAATTCTAAAGGCTATGGGAAAAACAAAATATAAAAAATCAGGTACTGGGTAAAAACAATCTTTTTATATATCTTTTAATACCAGGAGTATTGGTATCATTCAAAAGTCATTTTTAGGGCAATTCAGGAATGTGAATGTTTATTCCTTACACTGCAATTAAGTTTGACATTTGCATTTTCATAAAAAAATATTCGCATCACTCTTTTTATCTTGTAGGGTGTTTTT
>JAVSBT010330407.1:0-11555 GCA_033118115.1 Pharyngocirrus eroticus
ATGTCATAAATAGTAGGAATTAGGGCTTAAAAGCTTGGCATTGATAAAAAAATCCATTTGACTGTTTATATATCAGAAGAATAGCCTCTAGGTGTGGAATATGAAACATATAAGGTGAAATTATATATTCTTGCGATGTGATATTTATATCGAAATTGACATTAATTAATTAGCTATGGAATTATGTATCTTGAAAGTTTGTTTTTAATCATTTAGGAGTAGCAAGTATATTTTATAATTTGATAAGTGTAATAAATCAGGGAATTGAAGATAATTCAAAATTGAGATTTGTATATCAAAGGCCTACTCATTTTATTGTTTATTTCTTATTGTTATGAAAAATAAAATGCATGTTGACACCAACTTTGAATATCTTTTTACATTTAAAAATACATTTACATTATATCAATCTAAATAACAAGGTGTTTATCCATTTATACATATTTATTTTGCTTTTTATTATAAATGAAAATAAATAACAAACATTTTAGGTGTGGTGTTTTTGAAATCTTTATTATCTTCACGAGATCTTGAAAATCAAAAGCTTTAATTCAATCTTTCAAATCAGTGCAACTAAAAAGTGGAATCGTATAAACTTTTACAATCTTAAACTCAATTTAATTAATTGAGCATGTTTCATCATGGGATTAGGTATAAAAAATTATGGCACTGTGAAGCGAATAAAGCTTACCGGTACTAGTATTACCAATAACCATACTGAAATATAAGGCAGGAGTTTTTATATTTTTAGTTTTACAAAACATCGCTGCCCCTGTCAAGTACCATAATAGAAAATAAATAAAAACATGGATTTGAAATAATTATATTTATATTTCATTTTCCAACCCAACTCCCTAAGAAAGCTTTAAAAATAATTTAAAGACTTGTGGAAAGGGACACCAAAGTCAAAGGAAATTTCAACAATATATGTTTTATTCATCGCAATCTGCACTGAACATATCCCAACTCAAGCTCAGGGTCATCAAGTTGCCTGCCTGCTTCCAAGAGCTAACAGGTCTGCAATAACTAAAAGAGGTTTTTTTTATACCATCATTTTGTATTTTATAAAAAAAACAATTGATTGAAACAACAAAAGGTTGTGTACATGATAAAGCCTTTGAAAATGTATTATAATCATAGATTCATTTTTATTTTCCTCTCTCCTACCCTCAACTAAAATCAAATTCGTTTGTAAAACTAAAAATTAATAAACTCTTGCCTAATCAGAAAAATTCAGTATAGATCAGGGATAGATGATTTTGTGTTTATGGCTTTGAAGTATTTGTTTTGTTTTGTTTTATTGATAGGCTACCCAAACAGGTCAATACCCATTTAACTCATCCCTATAATTAGGTTTATCACAATGGGAAAGAGTCTATTTTTGGTCAGTAAAAGCCAATCAAATACACTTTATTTCATGCAGAACATTAAGCTCTTGTGTGCGTAAATATCAATAAAAAGGATTAAAAGCTATACATGTCAGTCTAGGAGGAATGACCTATATCTCAGGTGGGTCATATGACCTACAAAGTGTCATCCCTTATATTTTTAGATTGCATTTGTATACAAAATAGCTAAAATATTAAAATTTGTGTCAATGTTTTCTCTTCCATGAAATAATGAATTATTGTTTATTTCTATACATGTATAATATAAACTGATAAAAGAAGAATTTTTCCTTTGAAAATTTAAAGAATTCCAATCGGTATTCCTGGAAATAAAATGAAAACATTTTTAAGATCCCAATCTTTATTATTTAGTAGTAAAAGCAAAATGTCTCTTAGTATTCCTCATAATATGATCTGTGCAAGTCTGTACCAAGAGGTTGTTAAGGTATCTATGAAACTATGTACACTAAGTAACTCGAAGGTTGCCAAGGTACCCCAGGTTTGGGGAAAAGATGCCATTGAATTATGCTTCAGCTGTTTTGTCCATAAAAAAACTGGATCAATTGAGCAGAAATATAATGATACACATCTAATAGCACAAAAGATATCTTAGCTTTCTGCTCTATTTGGTATTTTCTATTAAGCTATCAACTTTTCTGTGCAGATAGATGTGCAAATGTTGAGGGGGTGGGGAGGGTGATTTTGACAATCAAAGGTGCCGATTAAGTTATGGCTTTTAAGGTCGATTGAGGTCAAAACATAAGTCTAAAAGAGAATTGATTTACTATGATTTAAATCCTTATAAAATAACATTGAACCTACAAAAAAATCGATAGGAATAGTCTGTTATTATGATTGTTGTATACAATCAATAAAAAACCTGCCCACGCTTTTGGAGTTCAGTGAATTTAAGTCATAGTAGCTACCCTTGACCAGCCACTTTGTGATTTCTCTTACATAGCAGGGTTCCAATTCTATTGCATCATTACCTGCAAGATGTTGAGCCTACACTGCATCGAATATTTCTAGTAGACAGGGGAAAGGGTTTCTAGGTTCCCATCATAGTCAAGACAGATTTTCTGTCCATTTTTCAAAGATTCTGAGGTTTACTGAAACCACACGATATCAGAGGATGGTTGCTTTTTTGTGGTATCGAAACATTTGAGTGACAGGTGGTGAAAATGGAATTGAATAAAACAAAAATCTATTTAGGCCATTCCAAATTGATTAGTTGGTGAATGGAAGTCACCGACCCATTTATTCACAAAGTCAATTGTATCTTTTTTTTTCAAAATAATGCTATTATGTCAAAATTCAATAAAATCAAGCAAGCACTCTCTTGGCCTGTAGATTTGAATTTTAAGAATGAATGAACTACAAACATAAAGAGTAGGGGGGGGAGACAAGGACCTCGTTAACATCAAGTGACCTACTCTTGCTGCGATCTAGTGGACACAGCCAAGTTAATTCATAATTGGCTGAGGACGGCTACAGACCAGCTGAAAGCTCCGAAGTTAGCTTTAATTCAACTAGTTAAGAGTTTAAATTAGTATATCAAACATAAAGAAGTTATTTCTACATTACAAGATATTCATGCACACTCCATGTGAACCAGGGAGGATGGGAAAGCAAAAATTGGGTGTGTCCTGCCAGGAAATATGTAATTGGTCAAAATGCTCATTTCTGAGCATGTACCAGTAAAAGAAAGAAGAAGAAGAAGAAGAACACCTTACTCCTTTCAGTCATTTCGAAGTAAAAGGCCAAGTGAAGTCTTAATTTACTTTGAGATTAAAAAAATCCATCGGCCAACTTATAGTCAATTTGGAATGGCCCTGTGAGGTTGTCCATTCTTTGACCATTGCAATGTCCAAATCTAATTTCCACCTTGTGTGGGAAGAAAGATGTGATACAAATATTCGATTATTGACCCTTTTAAGGTTTAATGATCATTTTATTTAAAGTGTCCCAAATCAGACCTAACAAATCCAGCCAAAGAGATGTCTGTACTTTGTAAGAAACTTAAGCAATCCTGTCATGATATATGGAAAATTAAATCAAGACTAATCAGAAAGCTTCTATAAATGGACTCAAAGTTGAAATAGGCTTCTTTTGTCCTCTACCTGACCTTGAATTTGGGTTTGCGATAATTTTATTCCATTCCTGCCACCTTCAATTGCTTGAATTGTAGGAAGTAGGTCAGAGTTCTGCTTGCAATTTTCTTCTTTTGAAGTGATTTAATGGCTTATTTTTTTTACTTGTAGATGAGAGATATGTATTTTAGCAATATAAACATGGGTATTATAACTATAAGGATATAATACCATTAAAAAGTACATTCTAGGAGGTGCTATAGGCATATACTGTAAATGGATTTTTAAAACTCTGTCCCGTATAAACTAAAAATATTCTTAATTGAAAATTTTCTTCTAACTCAACTGTGACTTACTTTTGAAATCAACGTTTCATCCAATCTCATTGGACTTCATCAGGATAATGAATGACAATGAGATTGGATGAAACGTTGATTTCAAAAGTAAGTCACAGTTGAGTTAGAAGAAAATTTTCAATTAATACATATTACCAACTGAATGAATTTATTTCATAAAAATATTCTTAATTTTAAAAAATGTCAGCTTTGGAAAATAGTTTTGAATATTCCTTTTCTTCCTCACAATGTATTTGCTTTCACTAGTGGCCTTGATCAATAGTATAATTCTTTTAATTAATTATGTCCAAAGTGAACTATTTCCAATATGGATTCTTAAACCAGTAATATATTTTCTATTTAAAGAGTTTTTAAGGAAAGAGGAATGAGAAGAAAATGATGGGGAGGGGGATAGTTGAACGTTTTAAAGTTTTGATATATTGCCTTGGACAAGCCTTCCATTGTTGCATGCAGTTATGTTTGAAAGAGCATGAAGCTACACAACGATTAAAAGTTACTACCAGACCAAACTGTGTTCATGTAAATTCTATATGGTGGTCCTTTAAATGCTTTTTCCAGTATTTCAATGTTTCCCTCATGGTGGTACAAATCACTGGCAATTCAATCCTGACTGTTGAAAAAAAAAGTTGAGATTGATCCTAAATTTACTCTCAAGTGATCTAAGGTGATGCCGTTGGATCATAAATCTGTCTATTTGATCTCATAAAGATAATCACCGCTCATAGACTTTTGTAAACTGTCAGCCATTTTTAAGAAAACTTCTCTATACAGTCTTTTGCTGCTTACATGTTTATTAAGATTGATTGAAAAAGATACAGAAAAAGAGTGATGTACGTTTCATCCAAAATTATGGAAAGAGGTCAAGGACAGGCTAATGTTATTATACAGATATAATACAATGGTTAAACTGGCCTAAGTATTTTTTCGAATCTTTGAAATAATCAAAAGTATCTAAGAGAACTTGTACAAAATTTGATAGGGCACCATTGCTGGTAAAGTGTCACTCAGATATATATCTAAATTTGGAGAATGAGATATCTTCTGAAAAACTTATTTCTTTGTTATTAATGTTAATAACTATTGGCTGTGATCACTAAGAAATTGTACCAAAATATGACTTCAGTCATACTAGCCTTATAGATTAGGAATAATGATTGGCTTTTGGCCAAAAATGTTGCTACTGTAATTGGCTGTGATCACTTTAACATGCAGAGAAACTGACCGTTCCATTGATTCTTCCTTGCAACATCCTGAGAAAGGAAGTAAGAATGGCTATGGAAATTAAAAGCTATGTCTGACAAATTAATTCCTTCCTGAAGTAGACTATTAACTTGTTGATACAAATGCCACTCAGAAAAGGGGTATTCATACCTGTGGGCGACAGATATTTCGTCGTTTACAGAGATATTGCACGATATATTTTATATCATTATTAGAGAAAGCTAATTAATGTCAAATTAATACATTTAAGTGAAGTACTTCTATTTTTTAAGTAAAGATAAAAAAAGAAATTAAAGACCAAAAAATAACACATTGTTAAAAAACAAAACTTTACATGTACACAATACATAGGATTCCGAGAAACATTATTTCTGTTTTTAATAGTTTCCATAAGTATCAAAATGTTTCTAAAAACATCAGAAAAATAATTTCATTTACATGTATTTGATCACCTGTTGTCTATATGCTTAGAGGGCAAGATGTGCATCCCACATGTTGTGTAAGGTCAACAACATAACAACAAAAAAAGCTTTTGATCCATGGTACATAGCCATTATATTTTATTCATGGCTGTCAACTTTAGCTGCAATATATAGACGTTAACTTAAGGCTTCTGGGTGTAAACACATATTGCCTTTGGTTAAAAAGCATAATGGATATCCACCAAGTCTATAGGTTTTCATGGATTGATACTCCAGATGATTTGGATATGTTATATTAGGTCTAAATACACTTTAATATTTTTGTTTTGACTAATCATGATAATCATAAGACATACAGTACTTTATGTCACAATATAGAAAGGCAATATGGCCGCTTTGACAATATGGCCGCTTTGACAATATGGCCGCTTTGACATTATGGTCTCTTTGACAATATAGTCTCTTTCACTTTTTTTCCTTTCCCTACATGATAATGATATCTTATTGAATAAAACAAATACTTTTGTAACATATCAAGATGGACCTCTTTGGAATTTCCTTGACACTTCATATCATAAGATTAGTTAGATTAATTACCACTACAGCCCTTAATGGATGATACAAGCAACCTTTTGATAAATCCATACAAAAGTACATTATCACAACCCTTTTTTCCTTCTATATAACGCTGACATATGAATCAAATTATCACAAACTCTTTCAAAACAGCCTCAGTACTTTTTTATTGTACGTGATCTATGAGGCCTTTTGAATAATCTTAGTTCTCAAGTTTAGTCCTCTTTATGTGTAGCCTTGTTTAAAATGCTGTTTGGGATCCCATTATTTATGATGTATTAATAAAATGAAAGTTATAGAAGAGACACTTCCACCTTTCCCCCATTAGGGGCATGCTTCTGTCAAAAATTTAGGTGACTGAAAACCCCTAAATCAGACATCAGCAGGAAAATGGTGCTATATCATTGACATGAATAGAGGGTTTCTTTGACTAAAGGCTTATTTATAATGTTGTTTGGGACCTTAGTTTATTCCTGTAAGCTTTTGGGAATGGAATTTGTATTCTGAAAGAGGTGAATCAATGCTTCTTTTATTCAATAAAATTTGAATGGGTAAGACAGTTTTTTATGCTCAGCATATTAATAAAAAATGTTTTTTAAAAAATTCCAAACCACTACGCCAAAGAGTGTGTGGCATTCTAAAATATGCTATAATATTTTGGACAGTGGCCTGCAAGAGTTGCTTCACTACTGTTCATGATTTCAATTTTTATCCTAGGGATAGCTGAGCTATTTCACCCTCAGATATCAATATTTTCCTAATTTACATAGTAAAATTTAATGTTAAATGTGACATTATCATTTACAAAAATGTTAATTATTCATTTCTGCAGCTACAAAAAAAACGTAAATATAATGTTCTTTTATTCTTGCATTCTTATTTTCATTTATCCGATGTATCATAATTATTTTTTCATTCTAATTGGTTCATTTCTTGTTAGCCCTACTACCTGAAATGTTGGCTTTGTGAACAGCATAAAACAGATTTTATAGATACTATCTGCAAATTCCCTTCAAACAGGGTATGTCTATTCAATATGTTCCTAAGAATACTGGAGTTTTAATCAGTGCTGCAACTCAGTGGCAAAGCAAGACTTTATTCACTTGACCTGCTTGGCAGTTTCTCTTACATCATATCATTCAACCTAATTTTTTTTTCTACAAAAACACTTAGAACTGAAAATAGAAACAATTGTTTGATTGTGGACTAACATTATGCGAATTTTCAATTTGACTGAGGACATAAATATTATTTTATGCTCAGTTATTTTATCCATATGAGATAGATGAGATAATGATTGTTTAGTTGGATCTACTACCAAAAGATGTCAGCACTGATAAAAAAAAATAGTTATTTCAATTTGCAAAATGGACATGAAAAGTACTAGAATTGTGTCAAACAAATCGGATGGAGTGTGTCAAGAGAGTGTATTGCTAATTTATTGTCAAAATGGAAACATCCTGATAGTACTTTGAAAGTTTATCATCAAAGCATTCAGTTTAATCATTATATCTTGATCACTGATTAGGAAGCAATGTATGTAGATTGAAAAATTGTACATTTGTTTCAATTGTCATTAACAGTGACCATAATCTAGTCACAAGATTGCAAGCTTCATAAATAAAGTGCATCAGAAAAGTTGAAAATATATATTCATTTTTATAACTGTAATAAAATACAGATGATCTTAAATTGAACGATAGAATAGATAGTAAAAGCCAGCCAATGTCTTTAAAAGAAACTGTTAATAAATCTTCTTGTTGTCAATGTCATATCTATCTTTGAATGAATTGCTTTACATTGGATCTCATTGTGTATCAAGGCATTAGGTTGTAGATTGATAAATGATATAGGTTTATGAACGGTATTTTGGTCAGAAATCATAGCAAAAAATCTCACAGGTTACTTGCGTTGTAATGTCTACAGACTTAAAAGACCAAGAGAAAGTATTCCCTATTTCTATGCTTTCCAACTATTATTTGTTATATAGATGAACTTCTTGCATTCAGTTTTATTTATACTTCTATTGTGTACTAGCAGTCACCAGGTACTTTATCTAGGGATTCTTTCATTCATAAAACAAACGGAGAAAGCTTTTAGGATGATTTTAAATAAAGTTTTTTTGATTCCAGTAATCATTATAGTAGCTTGAACAAATGACAAGAAAAGGAGGCAGAAAGTAATCACAAATTGATACATACATATTGAGGTATTGTTGTTTAATTTGTCTTCTGAAATATGAATAACAATGTGAGTAAACCCTTTCACTGCCAAACTAATTAAAAAAATGTTCTCAGCACTGTTCGAATTATGATACATTTTGGCAGTTATATTGTCCAATATATATATTATGTGTATGCTATAAATTTCAGCGGAGGACTTGATTACAATAACCAAGGACAGACAATATTAAGTGTGGGTACCATTCAAGGTCACATTTAAGGTCACATTGTGATCCCTTGTCCTTGGAATCACTTAAGAATGTCCCCTTTTCTCTAGTTTACACCTTCAAGTTCCTTCATTACGCCTCTGTCTAGAATGTTTAGGGCTTAAAGTGAAGAACCTGACAACCTTTTCCATGTTCATTTTGATTAAATGACTCACCACTTATCCCAGGGTCATCAGGAAAACATTGTGCAAAATATTTAGCAAAGAAGTACGGGTGACACACTGAAATAAGTTTTGCCTGATTGTCAAGTTGTAGATTTTGACAACAAAAATGTTCTTCTTCATAAACTTCAAAGTTTTTGAGAATTACAAAATTGTGTTGTTTTTCACAGAATAGTACTATTGATTCCACTTATTTTTCTGCCTTAGTACAAAAATGTAGTACAATTTTTTTTTAAATCTGATGCAAGTTATGACACTTTGCAACACAAATAGCCACATATACACCTATAAAACGTTAAAGCCCTTGAATTTGTTGAATATATAATTATATTAGCCATTCACTTATATCATAGATGACTTTTCATTTCCATACAAAGAGAAAAACATCAACTCACTTGGTCTATTTCAAGTTTTCTTCCTGAAAGGTGTAAAATTCCTGTGGTCCTAGATAAATGCTGCTTCTTCACTTCAGCACCAATGCATTTTACCAATGAGTTGTTACATCTTTAACCGGGGTTGTTGTTTCACATATTCGAATCAGTCCATTCCCTACAAAGACAGAAAGTTCAATATTACAGTAAAAAATTAAGAAAACAGACATTTGGTTCTTTATTCCTCATAAAAAGCAACAATTTAATGTCAAGGCATTGTGGGAAACTTCTGTTGATTTATTAAGGCAATTCTATTACAGACTCTTTTCTGACATTATTGATGGAATGTCAAGAAAAATAATAAGAAATAGGATGTAAAAAAAGACAAAAACAGAAAACTGTTTTAGAAATTACTCAGATAGCAGCCATTTCCAGAGAAATTAATTTCTTTTTTTTAAAAATATGTATCTTTTTCATTTATGTCTTACATTAAAAAGAATCGTGTACCTGTGATATTTTTGATCTCAAGTAATTTGTAATCCAACCTCTTGTTTTTGTATATTATAAATCTTTTTATTGTCAAATAATACAATTGTAGTACATCCGGGAAATGTTGTACGGAATTTCACCGCTTTGTTCTTGATTCTGTCAGTCTGTAGACATGACAAACATGAGTTTCCTGTGTTAATCATGTTGCTAACATTTCTTACCTAAATCAATACACATAACCCCACTGTGGATATGTGTTCTGGTATGAAATGATACCAAAATAAACACAGGTCACTCATGTGTGTGTTGCCTACAGACAGAAAAAAAATCAGAAGTGAAAGTTTCCTAATGTAACTCTCAAGCAGTTCTTTGTCGATTGAATACAGACATCTTACAATTAGGCCAAAAAGAGCAAAAATTCATGGTATTTTTTTTATGCACAACCACATATATTTCAAAACTTCATATCTCAAAAAGTATTTATCGTTGGCAACTCATATTTTACAAGGGTCTTGAACTTCAGTGGAAGTTGATATGGTGCAAATGTTATCAAAATCCATTTCGTCAATTGGGAGGCACCTGGAGACTTGATGTGATTTGACCCATCTATTAGTAGTTTATATAACCACTTCTTAAAAGTACAGATCCCATTGAAGAGGTAATTATATAGCTTGAATTAATGGGTTGTTATAATATTCACACCTGGCATGGGAAGTTACTGTGAAAAACCAAACCCTTTCTTTATGTCAAATGTACGTGTTCTTTTAATTTTTTAATTCTTTTTTATTTAGTTGTAATCCATGATGCTTTCATAAGTTGTCAAGATCACTACTGCTCTGAGTGATTTCAAATGTCATTTTAATTGGAAAGAACATATTAAAAAATCTTACAGCTTAGGCGTAATTGTATTTTCCAGAAAGGTTTGAATTGATATTGATATCTAGATCGTTTTACAGAAGTTTGGTCTGGTTTAAAAATAAAAATAAGATTTTTAGGAAACATTCTAATTATGTTATATATCGTTTTTTCTATACTGTGCATGAATACACAGCACAATAAAAAATGTATTTTTACGTGAGGACTTAGATATTGAATTAAAGTTCAATACTTAAAAAAATAGATATAAGATTTTTAGGAAATAAATAAAAAGTTCTTCAGGCCATTGGGATATGAAACACTGTCAACAACGTTGTCAAATAGCACAGACAGAGTTTAAGAAGGTTAATATTATGTATTCCAAAATGAAAAACAAATTCTCCTAGAGGGATAATAAAGATTTATTATTTTTATTTTTATTATTAATATTATTATTATTACTACAAAAGCAAAATTTAATCACGATGTGCTCAAATAAGGACAACCACAAATACCACTTCTTCTACAGTATTCAACAGGACATGTATCAGATTTACACAAAAAATCAAAGCCATTAATGCACAGACTTTGTATCAAAAAAATAATCATAATCTCTTTTGTTAACGTCATGTGCGTCCTTGAGTGGACCTGGACATTTTGTAATACTTTGTACTGCATTACTTAGCAGACCTTGTAAATCATTGTCGGAATCTGCTTTCTATAAAACAGAGGAGCTGTTCTATGATAACCAAATTAGTAATATCGATATGAACACCTTTGTAGTCCTGCTAAAAGATAAATGAAGATAGTGTTGATATCTAGCTAAAATCCTGTAGTATTGTCAATTAGTGTCAATTTTAATTGCTATATGCATGTTTTGCTATATACCTGGCATTTTAAAAAATGCCAGGTATATAGCAAAACATGCAAAGTAATAATAGGAGAATGTACTAATATCATATGAGCTTGGTTTAATTTTCAATCAGTATCATCTTTACGCACAAGTTCACACACTGTGTGTTATTTAATTATTAATGTCCAGCGCACACTTAATTGTTATTTTGTAACTGATACAAAGTAACAAATGGATTAAAAAAGGGTTTATTTTAGTACAAATGCTTTTGTTCCAAAGTAACTGTTCCAAAGTAACAAAGCTATATGTCTGTTCCCATATGTT
>JAVSBT010330629.1:0-11554 GCA_033118115.1 Pharyngocirrus eroticus
ACAGTTATATTGTGAAGATTGCAAGTGTTTAGCTTGTCAACAATGTGCTATCACAGATCATCAACCAAAAGGTCATACTTGTAGAACAATTGACGAAATATATGACCAGAAAACCACTGCTTTGACCTTGCAAGTGACAACCTTGTTAGATTTTCAGCAACTGGATAAAGAATTTGCTGGTGTCCTTGAGGAAAGTCAAGGACAGAATAAAGAAGTCATAAAAAAATTGGAAAATGAAGTTCATCAAAGAGCTGCTCATCTAATTGAGGTCATAGCAAAGGTCAAAGAAGACAAGTTACAACAAATCAAAGATCACTTTCAAACTGAAGATACATCTATTCAGGCAGAATTGAATGAAACAAGAAACGGAATGATTCGTACAGACTCAATTGTGAGTTATACTCGAGCCTTTCTTGAACACTGTGATAAATCACAATTCCTGCAGCATGAGAATGATATAATGAAGAAAGTAACCAATTACTTGCAGCAAAAATATGCAAGAACTTTGGAAATAAATGTTTTACAACTAGGTGATGTTCAGGTTGAGGAAATGGAAGATTTTATCACACAAGCTTTTGGCGAAAAAAGAATGAAAAGAAAAGAGTTGTATAGTTGTAGAGGGAGAGATGTATCATGTGACTGGATGAAGGAAACAACAGTTTTGATTTCTGAAGAAGCTGGAATTAGTAATGCATATGGCTTGACAGTGACTGAAAATGAAGACATTGTAATAGTTTATGACTCAACTATTCAAGTGTACAACAGTGATGGAAAACTTAAAGAAAGAATTAACTGTAGTCAGTTACATAATGCTTGGAATGTGGTTGCTAAGGGTAACACTTTGTATGTTAGTGATTATGATGCAAATGGAAATATCCATGTGATGGATTTCAAAGGAAATGTAAAGAAAACCATCACTTTACCACACAGAGATGAAGGACACAGGAATAAAGGTCTGGCTGTAGATGGTGAAGGCAATGTTTATATTTCTTCTGAAGGGACTCCTGCCATTTATAAATGTAAACCTAATGAAGCAGAAGCAAAGGTATTCATACAGCAAGGGACACATCCTGACTTAAAAGGTCCTTGGTATTTATGTGTGACACCTAAAGGTGAGGTGGTGGTTTCAAATTTGAATTCATCCACTGTACAAGTGTATAACAGGAATGGTGAATTCATATGGCAATACAAAGGTCAAGGTGATAACAAACTGAACTCTCCATCTGGTGTTTGTTGTGATCAGAATGGTTACATTTACATAGCTAACTGCAATGGACACAGCATAGAAATCATTAAGGAAAGGGTGTTCCAAAGAAATATCAAAATCGAACATTTTAACCACCCTTATGGTATTGCCCTAGACAAGGATGGAAATATTCTGTGCAGTTATAATGGCAATAGAATAACAAAAATCAAACTATGTAATTGATTATTAATAGTTTATGCAATCAAGATTCAAGAGAAACATTTATTTGTGCTGTATTTGTACATCTACGCTGATTGTTAATACTCTATTTGCTTTTGAATATCCCTATATGTCACTATTTTGCTTCTAGTCTCAGTTCTAACAGTTTGTGGTTGAGAATTTGTTGAACTACTCCAATCACGGTAGTACAGATAGAAACATAAGGGCTTTATTGTCAAAATGATATACATATAAACACATTTTGTTTTGAAAAAAGAGGTAAACAAGTGAGTGCAAAAGGGGCATTTTATTGCATTTTTTACTTAGACTACCCTTTGCTAGCAGTGTGGGGGTTGAAAAATCTTTCAACTACTTCAATCGCACGAAAATTAATGACTTTACATTTTTTTTTTTCAGATTTTATCAAAAATTTACAAAAAAAATCGTATTTAGATTTGCAATAAAGAGAATGAAATATTTCAGTGATATATCAAACTCTTTGGTGTCACTTATACCAGTTTAACGTTGTATTTCTATGATCTTTTGACAACACTGCCTTTATCCAAACCATATTCTTAATAAATATATCCAGAAAGATAATTATTAGGCTTTACACCACTTGTAGAATCCGTATGCGGCATATCATGTTTAAAAGTCCGCATTTTACCTAGGTCTTGATCTTGACTAGGGGGTCCCGGATATTCCGCTTTATAGTGTGGCTATGTGTGTCTATACTTTTACGGATTTTCCATATTTGAAGAGGTATAGTTCAAGCTGATTGTCATTTAAGAGAAGGATTTTTTTACCTAAGGCCATCTTCAATGCATATACATTATTAGATTTAGGATCACAAGGTAAGTGCAATATTGGAGAGAAAAAAACACACACCGAGGACAGTAGCACCCTCTATTGGTATTTGCTTGAGCTTTCTATACAAAAGGTCATCTGAAACTGAAAGTGTAGGAAATCCCCATATGTTCCAAAATAGAATCATAAACACTCCCCCTTGTTTCGCCGCTCAGTGCTCCGTATATTTGGTGTTTTGTGTACTAAAAAGTATACGGAAAAGAAGTAAACCCTTTCGCTTCACTATTTTGAACACTTTCAAAACCTTATAGGTAAGATATAGACCATCCTGAATATCATTCCAATCTCCCATACGCATAGTGTCAACGTTAACTTACTCTTTGCATTGGACGATAATATGAGAAATTCTACATTATGAAAGAATTCAGTGGTAACATGGTCTTATTACAAGAGGTAGCATCGGATGCCTAAAGATGTAATCGTACACTACACAATTTAAATAATAATACTAAAATGACATCTTCATTTTTGGATTTGTATTATTGAGAGAGATTAGTTACCTGTTTGGTGTATATTGTATTACAAGACTACCTGTATGATAGAGAATGTTTTCTTATAATAATGCTAAATTGTCATTGTATTTTTTCTTATATTCCATTATTTATGTACATAAGACAATGTTGACATTTGTTTTTCATTAGTTCTCTAGAATGGCTGGTGTGAATTCCAAATCAAAAGTACAGTATGACCTCGAAATGACATGTTGTCTTGGTGACCATTCACTCAACAACCCTAAACTGTTGCCATGCCATCACTCCTTCTGTACAGAATGCATCAAGGCTAAAGTCAGACCAGACAAGAAAGACTTCACTTGTCCAAAATGTCAACTGTCAATTCCACTGACAGAAAAAGAAGTTGACCAGCTTCCAGATAATGTCCTTTTCCATATTATACGAGAAGCCAAGGGAGTGAATGCTGAATGTGTGATGTGTAAGTTTGAGAATAAGAAGAGTCCTGGAACATTCCAATGCCTGGATTGTGGGGAAGTGACATGTGATGAATGCAAGGGTGGTCACACAAAATCAGCTTTAACACGGCTACATACACTAGTATCTCTAAAGGAAATTAAAGAGGGGAAATATAAAAGTGAACTTCAATCTGCAAAACAATCTGTTTGTGATAAACACAGTAAACAGAACCAACCCATGCTACTTGATTATTACTGTGAAGAATGTCACTGTTTGGTATGTCACCTTTGTGTGTTCAAAGAACATCAACCTCAAGGTCATACATGTACAGTTATTGATGAAATGCTTGATGCAAAAACTACTGCTGTCAATGATCATGTGACTAATTTGTTTGAACTCAATCACCATGATGAAAAATTTGCTGGTGTCCTTGAGCAAGGTGAAGGACAGAATAAAGAACTCCAAGAAACATTGGAAAATGAAGTATATCAAAGAGCTGCTCGTTTTATTGAATTAGTTGAACAGGTCAAAGAAGAGAAGTTACAACAAATCAGAGGTCACTTTGAAGCAGAAGGAACTTCTATCCAGGCAACATTAAATGACACAAAAAACAGAATTATCCGTACAGACTCAATAGTGAGTTATACTCAAGCCTTTCTTGAACACAGTGTTAAATCAGAATTCCTGCAACATGAAAATGAAATCATGAAGACATTGACAAATTACATGCAGCAAAAATATGTAAGAAAGTTGAAAACAAATGTTTTAGAACTAGGTGATGCTCAGGTTGAGAAATTTCAAAATGTTATCTCACAAGCTTTTGGAGAAATTAGAATAAAACGAAAAGAGTTGTTTAGTTCCGGAGAGAGAGATGTACCACGTGAATGGATGAAAGAACCAAAAGTGTTGTTTTCTGAAGAATCAGGAATTGGTAAAGCCCAGGATTTGACAGTGACTGAAAATGGAGACATTGTAGCAGTTAGTGGATCAACTATCCAAGTGTACAACAGTGATGGAAGACCTAAAGAAAGAATCACCTGTAGTCAGCTACAGAATGCTTGGAATGTGGTTGCTAGGGGTGACACTTTGTATGTCAGTACATCAGAAGTAAATAGACATATCCTTGTGATGGACTTCAAAGGAAATGTAAAGAAAACCATCACTTTACCAAAAACAGATCAGAAATACGGTCACAAAAGTCTAGCTGTAGATAATGAAGACAATGTTTATATATCTGCTTATGGGACTCATGCAGTTTACAAATGTGAACCTAAAGAAACAAATGCAAAGATATTTATAGAACAAGGTACACATTTTGACCTGCATTACCCATGGTATTTATGTGTGACACCTAATGGTGAGGTGGTTGTATCGAGTTTGAGTTCACATACAGTACAAGTGTATAACAGGAATGGTGACCTTTTTTGGCAGTACAAAGGTCAAGGTGATAACAAACTGAACAGGCCACATGGTGTTTGTTGTGATATGAATGGGTACATTTACATAGCTAACTGTAACTGCTACAGTATAGAAATCATCAAGGATGGAGTGTTCCAAAGAAGTATCAAAATCAAAGATTTTACTTGCCCTTATGGTATTGCATTAGACAAGGATGACAATATTGTGTGCAGTTCTAAAAGTGGTAATAGAATAACCAAACTTAAAGTATGGGACTGATTATTCATAAAGTCTTCACACCAGGCTGTATTTAGAAGGAACCAAGGTCAATCTTCAAACCTCAAATCACTATTAAGTTGACATTGTTCAAGTGAAAATATAACAAAAGGAATCATGTTTGTTGCAAGTCCTTTCATCCTGCTAAATTGTCAAAGTTACTCTATACAAGTATTCTTATTCGCTTTTCATTGGCGATTCAAATTACAACTGATACATTTAAACCGATGAAAATTTGAATGAAAACATAATGTATGAATGGATTATTGAATTATTGGCTATGTATTATGTAAGGTCACTGACCTTTCGTCATAAACGTAATTTTACTCCACATTATATCACCAACATATCAAGGTAATTTGCTAGAATGATTATAGTAGTGAAACAAACTCTTTGAGATTCATTATGATATGCATTATTCTAACGATGGCACTTTTGCTTTGATTAATGAATTGAATAGGGGTATTAACTATTATTGGTTTTGGTGATGAGGAAATCCAAGTCCTCTTAGATTATGTTTCCAAAGTTTAGGTTTTTCTCTTTTTTTCTGAGTTTAAAAAAAAATAAAAAATCTCTTTTTTTCTGTAATACACATCTGTAATATTTGTGATTTTGTATAAACATAATAAATGTATACACGTATTATGCTTTACAACACTTATATAATGTAATTCATGTGTATATTGTAAAATATTTTGTAATGTGAATTGTATTGTAATTAGCCTTGTTGATGCAAAAGAAGAAATAAACCTATATTATTAGTGCTCATAAGATTTGTTTATATAGTATTCCTAAATATCAGTGATATCGACTCTGCCTATTTCTTACAACTGAGAACAGTTTGAAAAAATGAATAATGAAAATGTTATGACTTGTTCTTGACTTATAAAACTAAACGAATATGCAAAAGATTCAAAATCAACAATTTCAAAATATGACATAAAAAATAACCATCTAAATAATTGTTTTCTTCTGTTTATCCTACCGGGCCGATAGGCGCAAAATAGTGGCATCAAGGTGTTACAATCAAGGATGCTAAACGACTGTATATGTACACTGTGATTGCAATGAAGGACTAGAGGGAGTTTTTTTTATTCCTCAGGAACGAAAATCATAATAAACAAAAATGCTTTTCCAAACAAATGTGAAAGCAACTTATAACTTCAGAAAACAAAGAATATTGACACCATTATGGGGTACAGAAAGGACTCTTTACAACGACTCTGTACCTACAGGAGTCGTAATGTTCATTCCTGAAATAGAAGGGTTTGGATGCATAGTGATTTTGATAAATTATGGGCGAGATGTTAATGAGTGGAAACGAATTATTGTCCACAACACCATCTAGTGGATAAAGCCATTATATTATCAGATTGACAACGATTACAGTAGTAATCGAAAGCTCTTTGTTCAACCAATCGAAAGTTTAATTTCTTGACTTATATATAAACTGGTTAGATAAATCTACAAAAAAAAAATGTATGTTTTTTTTATATCTACAGATATTGTAAGATTTCTTCAAAAGGCAAATAGGAATTCATTTTGATCAAGTGAACTTTTCCCTTCTTATTAAAGCTGATTTGTTTTATAATTTCGTGAAATTAACAAAAGGATATTTTGTTTGAAGTTGTATCGAAAAAGTTAAAATTTATTATAATGACAAAAGGATATTTTACTTAAGCTGTTATTATGTGAAGAAAAGCACTAAAAGCTCTCCGAAAATGCCTTATATGAATTAAAATCGGGATAATGTTAGGTTGTTTGCTAAATGCAATATAACTTTAAAGAAGAAAAAGATATTTCGTCTTTAATATCATCATTAACGACAAAAAAATAATGACTATTGAGGGTAATGTACAATAATTATACATGACACTTTGTCATATAAATCGTGTTCTCTTAGAAGCAAAGTAAACAGGTTATTTGAATTTTCCTGATCTAATTTCATCTTGGGGTGTTTACTTTAAATTACCACATGGTTGTATATTTTTCAATCATACAATTCAGTTTTTCTAGCACTATTTATTTGGAATAGGAACGTATTCAACTGAACTTGAAAGTTATCATTCATCAGGTATGTTCTTTTACGTTATTGTTATTATTTTAAAATCTATTTGCCTTGTGCTCACATTTTGATAGAAGTAGCAGTAAAATGTTGCTGATTTATTTCATGTTCAATGTGTAAAGAATTTGTGATGTAATGTTTCTAGACCTGACTACGAGCCGACCACCCTGTAGTCCACAAGCCAGCACTTTACCTCTTAGAGTAAAGTGTCTTGAGAATTTAGTTTGGTTAGGAATAAATCGTGACACAATGAATAAGAAAAGGCAATGTCATCTTAATTTGAATTCAAAACAACGAATAGAGCTGCTATATTTACGGCATACAATGCTAGATGCCCTGCCTTACTGTCTTATTGGTATGATATGAAGCTGTTCTCTGGTTAGAATTCAGGCAGCTCAAAGCATGAATAAAATATGTATTATTGACTTTCAAAATAATCAAGTCTATGTTGCTCTAACGTCTGTAACTTAAATGTTCATATCCTTGTACAGTGATTTTTATAATTTAGATTGTAGGTGGATGTTGGTTGGTGTAACATAGTTACTTGTTTATTTTGACACGAACATTCACTTTCAGCATAGCTATGCCAATGTAGAATTATATTTTTTTCAGCTTTTGAACACAATATTTTGAGATCATTTTTCATTAAAGGCCTTGGTCACGTGAATGAAAACATTATTCTACAGATCGTTCGTCTAGAGCAAAAGTTGCCTAACTAGACTTTTTATTTTTTTTAGTTAGATATGGAAAAAATCATAATAGCACAGTCTCTATTTGTTGTATGATTTCTGGAGAGACCATTAGACCCTAAATGTATTTTTTTAAATTTTGAAAATCATAAATTGCCTATCTATATACATCATATAAATAGGCAAAGTCTTTCGTGATTATCTCAATATTTCCCAAAGTGTAGTTAACGATACAGATCTTGGAACCAATAACCTTTTTGCAAGTATATAGCTATGCCAATGTCTAATGACTGTTACAAACATATCACGTGACATGTTATGGTGTTTTTTAAAATATATATTTTCAGAAGGAAAGCGTCACAGAAATATTCGGATCATTAAAAAATCATCATGACATATTCCGTTGAAAAGATACTCAAAGCTATACAGACAAAAGATGCCATGAAGTTAAATAAACTCTTACAACGGACAATTACTAATTGCAAAAAACAGTTAATAAGGATTGTGAAATCTGCTATGGCGACGGGAGATTTTGAGATTTTGGGAATATTGGCAAATTCAAATCACAAAGAGGGATATTTCCTTTATCAAATTTTGCGTCGATATATCAAATCACGTAAACTTACGTATTTCAGACGTATACTGAATGGTCGAACTGAAAAAGTGATAGACAGTGATGATTGCAGCAAAGTAGAAACAACCGAAGACAAGATAAATCTTTGGAACAGTAACACTTGGCCTTGGCGATTTGCAATTTTGGATTGTGCATTTGTGTCAAAAAAGGATCAATATTTCTATGTACTTTTTGATCATAGTTGTTTGGAAGTAAGGAAACAAATGATGTTTAAATGTGCACTTGAAAAGAAAACTACTTTTATGGAGTGGATTTTTGATAAAGAGTTTGATCCTAATGAATTGCTTAATGGCGAGTCACTTCTAAGTTTAGCAATTTTCCAGAACGACTCGAACATGGTTAATTTATTAATCAGAAATAATGTGAATGTGAATATGAAAGACTGGTGGTATGACTATCCTTTATTCAGCGCTCTAGAAAAAGATTGCGTTGACATATGCATTATCTTATTACAAAACGGTGCAAACGTGAATATCAAATCTATTTTGCACCAAACATTATGTTGTCATTCCCTTAAGATTTTAGAGTTGTTATTAGAAGCAGGTTGTTGTATCAATGCCACTAATTCTCGTGGTCATATACCACTGTACGATCACGTTAGATACTTTTATTGTTATGACGTTTATGTAGAGGATACTTCGAATATGTTGATACAACATGGCAGCTATGTTAATGACTTTTCAACTTTGAAATACAAAATTTTAAACGCTTGGAATAAAGGGCGGAGTCTGAGTGTATTGACAAATGCTCTGAGAGCAGGATTAAAACTATCCAAAGATTATTGGACAAAAAAGGAAGATGAGAGTAGCAAACTTGCAGACATTAAAAGAGAACATACTGAAAATCAAACAAAACTGATGTTTTTGTGTAGAATCACCATTCGAAATCATCTCATTGAAGTAGGAAATGGGAAGTCCATCTATCCCAGAGTGCAAAGACTTCCTGTTCCTGTCTTGTTGAAATCCTATTTGATGTTAAAGTTGTAGATAAAAAGTAATTCGATTAGAATATTGGTCTGATTTGGTTTTATTGAAACAAGGTCCAAACAGATGACACAGACTATTCATATTAAGATTATTGTTTAACACACTTTTTTCTATTTGTTTTCCAACAAGTTTTTCAATAAAAAATGTTCAAATTATGATATGATTCTTTTTTCTTGAAACATATATAAAAGATTGTGGTGAAAAACCATTTTGGAATTGATTGAACATTTTCTTTTTTTTACAAATTTCTTAAGATCCTTCCTTTTAAGAGGGGGCGGGGGCAGTCTGATCCCAGTTCCCAAAGAATCAAAAATCAAAATCCCAAATCCCGAAAAATCAAACATCAAATAAGGACAACCCCAAATCCCAAATCCCATAGAATTCAAATGCAAAATCCCAAATCCAAAACAATTAGAATGTCCAATCCCAATCCCAAAGAATAGGTAAATCCCAAATCCCAAGATATTAAATCTGAAAATCACAAGTCCCAAACAATTAAAAAGGCCAAATCCCAATTCCCAAGGAACCCCTCCCCCCCTCTTTTAACAATGTGTCCAGAATGAGTCCGGCTTTGATGTCCAGTTTGTGGCATGTCGTGAACAGGCTTTTAATGTTAATTTACCATAGAGATTTGACACATATCACTTCCAGCCAAACATATCTACAGTAATTCTGGGAACCCTAACTGGATCACACTTTTATCGATCAGAATGATATCATCTATTTTGATACCAAAACTGGTAATTGGGCTAATAATAATTGCTGGAATCTACTCTGAAGTACAAACCATGAAGCTAGAAATTGAAATAAAGTTGTATTATGTTATTATATGCATATTTATTGTCAGAGATGAGCATAACACAATTTTACACAATGTGTCTAGACAAAAATCTGGTATTTATAACATTAACGGATGATGTACGAAATCCAACATCAAAAAGGATTTTAACAATGCAGGAAGAGGAAGGCTTTGCACTCTGGGATATATTGACTTCCCATTTCCTACTTCAACGAGATGATTCCTCAAAGTATTTCTACACAAAAATAAAAGTTTCCTTTGATTTTCATTAGGCTCTTTCAATATCTTTTCATTTCTCCTCACCAAGGCTCTGACTACTTCATCGTGGCTATTGGACATCATTGTTTAGTCACTAGTAAGTTATATTTCTTGGATATTTTACCTGTAATTGTAGAAATTAAAAAAAACCAATGAAATATCACATCATGGAACACAGGCTTTTTTTTTTTGAAAGGTGATTTACATCAACATAGCATTGATGAATGTTAATATTCCTGTTTTAATAATCAAATGATTATGATAACGACCAATTCACTTCCTGGTAACATATAAAAGCGATACTATAAACATTATACAATAACCTTGAGTTTATAGGTTTGAAATCATTTTGGAAGCCAGTGACAAATATTCAAATAACTTATTCCATAACAATTAAATATATCAATTCCGATAAAAAGTATCAATATTGTATACAATTGTATTCAAATAACCCAAGAGTAAGCAGAAATGTAGTGTTATGTTAATTATATAAGGTATTTATTCAAAATGAAATACATTCTAAAGTTGATAGTTTGTTTTATATTGATAATAACAGCTTACCTGATAAAGTCTCAATTATTCGTCACGAAAAACAAAATGTTCTAGGGCATTGAACTCTCATGAAACACACAGAAAGTACTTGTCCTTTGTAAGAAGATACCTAGATCCAAATATGATTGTTGCTTTTATTCATATGACCCTGTTATATGTATGCAACTGGTTGATAATGATCCAGTTAAAGGAATCAAATTCAATCGTTGATTTAGTTATATGATGCCGTTAGGCTGTTATCTAATCTACCTTTTAGATTTAAATAAGCGATAATGAAAAAGTCCAACAAACAGAAAAAAGTGAGATTTCTTTAAAAGGCAAATAGTAATAAAGGTTGATCAATTCAACATTTCTGTTTTCATCACAGCTGATTTGTTTCTTCATTTGTTAAACTGAAAAATATATCAAATATATTTAAACATTGATTTAAGGAAATAAAATGGTGAGGGGGGGGGGGTGAACATAACTATTCTTATCTCAAATGCTTTTTAAAGAATATGTAATGTTATGTAATGTTATGTGAATGTTATGTGAATGTTATGTGAATGTTATGTAATGTTATGTGAATGTTATGTGAATGTTATGTGAATGTTATGTAATGTTATATGAATGTTATGTGAATGTTATGTGAATGTTATGTAATGTTATGTGAATGTTATGTGAATGTTATGTGAATGTTATTTTCGATTAGTGATTAAGAGGAACAAGGGATGAATG
>JAVSBT010330962.1:0-11553 GCA_033118115.1 Pharyngocirrus eroticus
GATTTAAAGAGAAAAAAAAGCAAGAAAGAAAAGAAAATCCACTTTTTATGAAGAAAATATATATGATAACATCAAGTCAGATTATTAGATACAAATAAACCTCAAGGTATTTGAACCAAAATGCATATTTCATTCAGACTGAAACCTTTCAAGATATCCTTGTTGTATAGAGTATATACTCTAGTATATACGTGTAACAGTAAAATGTTCAAAGGTTTGGCTTCCATGTTTGGACTGAGTCAGACCCAATTTCTGCTTTATGTGCTTTGATGAAAGTCTTCTGACACTTCTGTACTCAGCAAACATGTCTTGGTTCTTAGTATGTTAATCATATGTTCTAATATATTATCAGAGATGTTTGTAAAAAAAATGAAAACAGAAACAGTTACCTTGACATATTGTTTGGTGGTTGTATGACAATATTATTTGATATATTCTTGAATTGAGTTAATGTTTAGAAGCAAAAAAGCTACTCTGAATAGGGTCATTGTTGAATATATTTGCAAATTTTCGTTGTTGACAAACCCCTTGAAGATGATGTAGTTAACGAAAATTTGCAAATAAATTAAAAAATGAACCTATTCGGAGTAGCTTTTTTGTTTCTTAATGTCAAATTGTCAGCTGGTACTGGTATTATGAGTTAATGTTTAAAAGTAAATTATTTTAAGCAGTTATATGTAGACAGTTTATGTATACCAAAGATTACAAGTAGAATCTCTGTTCTTGATTTTCTGTTGCTTTTAGGTTTCTGTGACCTTGAACAGCAGGTCATCAATCAATCTTAATGAGCATAAAGCTAATTACAAGCCCAGGCATTTAGATAAAGCTAGACACAGTAAATTATTCATTGTGTATATGATCTGATGCTAATTGCCTCAAGATTATGTACAGCAGATGCAATTCTGCTGTGTGATGTTCTTCTTCAGATATTTGAAAGCACCAAACAAATTCTTTTTATTAGTGGATTCATGCTTATGCCCAATCAGCAGAAATAACTTTGCACATACAGGTGGTCTGCTTAGAATATTTTTGCTATTATATTTTTGTTTTTGTTTTTTTGCTTTCATGATCCTATCAATGTGCATCCTTTTTAGGTTGCATGTAGATAGATTGTTGCTGGAAGGTCAAGTGATTGTGTCAAAACAACATTCACATAATAAACATCAAACAGAAAATGGATTCAGGTGAAATGATTATTCCAAGAAAAGTATCAGAAAAGAGGTCTGTTATAGCTATGTTATGAAGATTAGAGCTTGAAATACAAGGATTGGATGTATCTGACTATCAAGTATCCAAAAAAGATCACAACATATTTTATTAATGTAATAATTGAAATATTAGTTTTGAGTTCAGCTAATTTTTTTTCAATCGCAACATTAAAACAAGTCTAGCTGCTGTTCTTTTTAATACTTTTTTTTACAATTAAGTCTGTATTTATCCTATGAATATTTACTCGCTACATTTAAGTACTTTTATGCCGTGTTTACTTCACTATTGTGACAAGACAATTATTTGAAATCCCTTATCAAATCTAAAAACACTCATTTTTTAATCTCTTTCACAGCGCCCTCTATCCCCATCAAATCCTTTTAGATCCCCTTGATTACCCTGGACAAAGCATTTTTTTCTCTGTCTGCATTCAGACAGATAAAGCATTTGCTAGAAAGCCTTTCAAAGCTAGGCTTTGAATGCTATAGTGGATATCATGGAAGATTAAGAGAGATCAAAATAACAGAATTGTTTCCATTAAACTAATATCTAACAAAGAGACAACTGGAGTTTTTTGTCTTGTCCCAATGGGCTTTGTAATGACAATTGGAATTTGTGATTTAGCAGAAAGTTTGAATTAAAGCCCAGACAAATGAGAATTCCAGCATGTCTATGGCTTCATTTAGGGTAGTTAGAGTATCATGGATTGCAAGTCAAAACATGGGATACAATTTGATTCTCTGTTATGCAATATCTGATAGATTCAAGGATAGAAATCATTATGATGTCAAAGTGGATTATACATTTCTTTTGCATAGATCCCTAAGTAAATGTTTAACTGGTAGAGAATCAAAAGTTTCAAAGCAACAACAACGACAACAAAAACATGTTGATAGTTCCAAAGTTGAATAATTCTTCTCAAAAATGTTAATAGTCACTTTATTATCCAAATGATACAAAGACATATACATCAGACATTGGTTTTAGGGAATTTTACCCCATGCAAGATTGCTATTATTACAGGGCCCAATACCGATTTTTTTTATATCAATTCTGAATGCACAAGTTTGTTGTTTTGAGTAACCAACTGTGGGACAAACATTCCTAAAGACGAATTGATGTTTGTAGCTAGTAGCTGTTGATTCTGCAACCTCACTTTAGCATTGACCATCTTCCTGATTGCCTTCTACGCAGCATTAGCAGCTTATAGACGCTCACCAGGAAATTGAAATGGTGCTTTTAAAACCAGGAAGCCAAGATCTTTTTGGTTTTCAACTACCTGTTTGAAATTTACAATTAGGGCAAGAACTCTTTAGTAGCATTTAATAGGAAAAGCTCCTGTGAAAATGGCTTGGCTCTTTCTTTTTTTTCCAGTTGGTCAAAATGTAGGACAATTTTCAGGAAACTGCTTTGAAATCATTTGAAATGGAACTTCCTGCTGACGTTTTAAAATGGTTTCTTATCAGATGTTCACACATGTACACAATACATGACTTCATGTCACAATACATGACTTCATGTCAAAAACTATCTGAAAATACCCTTTTGTTTTCTGACTTTTTTTTTAAACAAACAGTCTTGACTTTATTTGTTCTTTCTCTTCCCAACCCTGTTTTTTTTATAGTGGGTGTATTTCTTACAGTAGGGACTTTTGAATAGTATGTTTACTTCATAAGTTGTTGTTTTTGAAATATAATATCTTTAGGTATTTTTCTTGTTTCAATTGTATTTCAATGATCTTTTGATTCTTAATACTTTCTAGCTACATTGTTTACAGATTGTTGTAAGATTTGTCTAAAACTAAACATATGAATATTCAGCTTGAAGAATACTCAAAGAGACGCAAACCATTTGTCTAATTACGACAATAAAGAATGTTTATAATCACATTGTCCCATATAGAATAAATACCCCCCCTTTTTATTTATTTCATTAAAAACTGTAATATGAAGTTTGTGATGGGGGAAACCATTTCTACACTAAAGTTGAAAGAGATTGAATTACATTTTGCGATCAATATCAATTATTTTATATATACAGCAAATTACACTATTATAAATATTAACCCGCTCTATTTTTTCTTTCACAGGACAAGTTATTGGCCAAGCTTGATGAACATGATCACTCTGAACAACAACAACATGCAAGCACAGAGGAAGAGGAGGTAAAACTTATTTTGCACTTTTATTTGAATGGTTTATGAAGGGTTTACCTTCCACAGCTGTCAATATGAAGAACTGCAAAAGGACACTACTGAATTAGGAAATTTGTATAAATGTGACCATTTTGCTTATGAATGTATATATTTCTTTGATTAATATTAAACTACAAACTGTTCTATGCATAAAAATTCCATTTGTTTTTTTGTTTTCTTTTATTTATATAACAAAAATAGTGTTGTTAATCAAACATCAATGGTGGCAAATGTTTAATATGGACAACAATATGACATATTGAAACAATTTTTTCACAACAAAAAGTTTGAGAACTTACCAGGAGCTTTCAATTCCGAACGGGAATCTTTTGACAGTCAGATTTAGCTATGTGAGCACAAAATTCAAATCAGGTTTAGATTATTTTACTAGGTTTTTTTTTTGTATGGTGTTCTTACCCTCCCAAATTTTTTTAGAAAATAATCAGAGATCTTTGGTAGAAAAAAGAGGAACATGAGCACACTCTAGTTTCATGAATCTAATTTTTGATAGTAGGGTGTTTGAATCAAAAGTTGGCGGAATACAATTCTTTTGCTGACCTGGCACGCTAGCAGATAATTAGATTTTAACCAAAGTAGCTAGGGCCATTAACATTTTCCACCTCTAGATGACAATGAAAGAAAAGAAAGAGAAAGATTTCCTTTTAATCCTTCTTCATCCTTCATCATTTGGCAGAGCTGCTCTTTTTCTATAAAATGAATTATTGATGAAAAAGCAAGTGCAGTATTATAAAGATAATTAAAGATAGCATGGAAAAAACTCCATTATTCCAGGAAAAAGAGAATCACAACAAGAATTTTATTGCCCTCCCCCTAGAATGCAACATGCTCTTAACTTAATTTGAAGGAAATCTGCATGCAACCATGACATGGGCAAGAAAGTAAGGCATCCTTATGCAGTTAGTATAAAATACAAATATCAGGTTTTTATTAGCATTCTCCATCTTCCTAGAAATTGGCAAGTTTCCAAAAGAATCTTTTAAACCAAGAAATGCCAAACCTGCCTTCAAGGCATTTTTTTGTAATGAATGTATCATATAATGATATATATTTTTTTCCATTTTTTCTATGATGTCAAAGTTTTCAGCTATCTCTTTCTTCCACATTTTTTCTTGATACTCATAACTGTGATCAGAGCTGATCTCTCATTTATACAGATTCTGGCCTAATCCCAGCATTAACTTCTCTGCCATGATCTCATCTTAATCCTAGCCTCTGTATTAGTATTGATAATACATTAATTTAAGACTTCGCACTTCTACGTAAGATCCAAAATAGAATAATGAAGGTATCATCAGTATCGGTTCTTCAAAGGATAAGCTATAAATTATCATTAAACAGAAAGGATTGTTGTCATATATTTATTTAGTCAAACTTCCCCTCTTCCCACCCAAAGCTAAAAATCACAACTCCTGTCATCATTGCCAGTAATTCTAGAGAGAGAAAAAAATGAACAAAACACAAAAAGCCATAGCCAGAAGAGATTTGAGGTTCCTTTAGGTACATAATTATGTGTGATGAATTGCAAAAGTCAAATATAATTTGGCTCTGTCTTAACAGTTTTAGAAGTTTGATTTTATTATAAGAGATTTATGTAGCTACTGAGTATGTTTACATAAAATCAAATGCAAATTTTTAGAAAACAAAGACCTTTTGCCTATTGTTTTGATCAACAGATTGATTAATTATTTATGGTTAAATTTGTTAGAGTGCCTGAATAATACAGCTAATTTTCAATGACAAATATTGCAGTCACAATTTTAAAATATTCAATATATTGTGATAAGCAGAATGAGATATCATTTTTAATAATTTATTAAAAGTTTGCCAACTATATCATATTAGAATTTGCAAAATATTACTATTCTTTTAGGATTGCTATGTAAGGATTGTTGTAAAATAACATGAGAAAAATATTAAATCTAGTGATATCAAGGCTGGATGTTCTTCTGTTTGTGAATCTTTCTGGTGCAGATAAAGAGATTTATCAGTCAAGGACAATTGTGAGAACTCTTCTCTTCAATCTGATTGGTCAAAGATTCAAAATGTCTGCCAAGTTTTGCAGCTAAATGAGACCATCAATAAAGTTCATTACCTCCTGATGTAATCTTGAAAATGTCTCAAATTTGGATATTCACAGAAATCGATGAAAGTAGTGTACTTAGTCAATAAGAAGAAAACCAGAAGAATAGAATGAATTAACCTCAAACTGCAACCAAAGAACCCAATCTAATTCTTAAGCAAATCATACAGAAATATCAAGTTTTTACTCTATCAATTTTGTAATGAAAACAATAGTTTTTGCCAAAATGACTTTACGAGATCAAAAAGTTCAGTGAAGGAGAAACAATAGTTTAAATCTTTATTCTTTAATCTTATATCTTTTTTGTTTTTCTTAAAATAATCATTCATGCTATTTTGAGTATTATACAAACCCATAGTAAAGAGAGCTTATTTAGCCTAGAAAAATATGGTTAACTTAACCCTTGACCTGCTGTGTTAGAATGCACACAAAAACTGTCAATGATAATTAACACAAATAAAATTACAAAAGATTAGTACAAGCCTATTGCGAGAGAGCTTATAGTGTTTTTTTTCACTAGAATAGAGGTTATTTCATGATTAAGTTTCAACATGTCAGATATTTTTCAGAAGACTTCAGCAAAGTCAAAACAAACTAGTGACTCCACATTGTTATTTAGGCTTGCTTTATCAAAACAACTTTTTTTCTCTATATTTTCGTAAATTGACTTGCCAAAGATTCTTGGAAATGTTTTGTTACAAAAGGGAAAATACCCCACGATCTGTCATGGATGAATGATGCACAAAAACTGAACCAATACTTGTTAAAAGACAAAAAAAACATCAATTGTTGCCATCTAAAGAAATAGCAGGACCTTGGGACACTGTGTGTCATACTCTTTTCTCTTCAATCAACCAGATTTCTTGTAGTCCCTCTCTCCTATAGACATTTTTTCAAACTCCAAAGGTTTGACCTATTTAAATGGTGTTGATATGAAAACATTCCCAACTTTCCTAGAAATGTTTTAAGAGTGACATCAGATATAAACTACAAAATCCAATAGAAATGATGAAAATTGTCATGATGATATAATAACAGAGGACTTTCGAGAATTCAAATTTGACAAGACTGATATAAATGAACTATGGGAGAGATTTTTTTTATCTACAAAAAGGGTGGTAGTATGGACTTATGAGCAAAAAGGCTTTGAAAATAATGTCATACTTTTACAGAAATCAATGACAAAAAAGGAATGCAAAGCCTTTAAGAGTGAATCTTGTTTTTATCCCAAAGGTGTATTTTGGTACAGAACTATAGATTTGCAGAACCAAGCCTGGGAATCTTCAGCTTTTTAGGATAATGTTTATCGCTTTAAAAAAAAAAAAAGAGAAGAAAAAAATAGTTGGACATCCTAATTAGGTTCTTTCTTTTCCTTCCACAATACTATCAGAGTTATGGTATCTAATGTGCTGGAATCAAAGTGAAATCAAGGAAAAACTAGTGATAAAATTATATTATTCCACAGATAAAAAATTGTTGATAGATGACAATACACAGAAAGGAAGAAAGAGGTTGTTTAAGGAGCTAAAAGGAAAAACCAAAATCAAATCTTGGCACTTAGCCAAGGTTACTATAGGGATTTCAACACTTCTAGGAATAAAAAAGAAATCAGATTTCACGATAAGATGGGGGTCTATATAGTTTTCCTGGATGTGGAAATCAAGTCATATTTTTGCTTAGAGATTTAAAAGGAAAAGTAACATAAATAAACCAAAACAATCAATAAAGTTTATGTTGAGGATAGCACAGGCATTTGTTAAGAAATAATTTAAAAAGTATGTTAGAAAGAAAGTAGACTTAAAATATTTTCAAAATGTTACTATAATTGTATTTAGTTATTACTTTATAGGAAAAAAATTGATATATGCAATGTTGCTATAGTTTATTAACAGCAACCCTGGAAAGGGGGAAAACAAGATCAAAGCATTGCAAAATCCATGCATCTAGTCAACTTGATTAAAACCTCAAATGTTTTGCACAATGTACCTAGCAGAGGTTATATACCTTGTCCTGCTTTAGGGATGTCGACACTTTGGCGGTGTGCTGTATCCTTAGACATTTGTTAGACTTTTCAAGATTTAAGTGTGGATCAATGGGTATGTGCTTAGCATTTAAATGTATCCTTTGTTTTGATGATAAAGTGTTGCTCAGGGTTGTTTATAATGGTGGCGTATTTTGGGATGAAGACATTTTATGTGATTGTTTTGGACAAGTTGTTGCACTGTTTACATTTTTCAACATATGTGATATATGCCCTATGTGTTATATATCATAGATTGATGCTTGATTATCTCACACTAAATAAAATTAATTAATTTGTTGAAATTGTCAAAAGTGCTGTGTAAAACTGTTGAATAATGTAGAAAATTATTGTTGATTCCTTTTTTGTTGACATCTATCTAGGTCAACCTTCACATTTGTTTGTATAACTTTCCAGATTTCATTTCCATTGATTCTATATCTTGTTGACCAGACATTTCTGAAGGGTCGGAGGTCAGAGCTAAAGCATTGCAAGCAAACTCCCAGGAAACATAATAATTCTTTTAAGAAATTTCCATGTGTACTTTTCTAGCCATGCTTCAAAGCAATGACAACTGTCTGATCTAATTATCCTTTTGCTAAGAGGGTGCTGGCAAATCTAGGGAAATTTATTCAATATCACTGGCCTTCCAGAGTTTCCAAAGTCAATTTTCTCAAGAGGCCTATATTTAAAGAGGGCTGCCCGCGTTCACAAGGGGCTCGATTAGGACGCTGATCAAATTTGGTCATGCCATTTAGAAAATGACTTGGGTTTAGCTGACACAATTTGAGCTCTATCACTAATCCTTGGAACCAATGTTTTATTGTTTATTATGTACATAGTGATATGACTTTCTGGCTTTTAGAATTTGGCTCCATTGTCATAGTTTAAAAAAAACTCTCCAATAATTGGCTGTTTGCACCTTCTTTTTGTGCCAACTGCTGCTTTTGCCTTTGGTTGAAATTAGATTTGGAAGAGAAGCAATCTTTTGGTTGCTTATGATGGAAAGGGTTTGAATTAGGAATTGTGACAGAAAAAATCTCTAGCAGAGATCTGATGAGTCTTAATTATTTTGATAATGAAATGTTGGTGTCTGACCTTGACTCATCTTCTGAGATGACATAACATCCTTCTTGACACAGTTTTATTTGCTTTCTTCTTAAAAACATACAAAGTTTTTTCGTAAACAGGTGTTTATAAAAGCTTTTACTCAAAATGTTGTATTCCAATTGTTGAAAAAATAGGTCACAGTTGAATTTTAAATGTCACTATGAAGAATTCTTTTAATCTTAAAAAACAAAAAACTTACACACCAAAATGGTTTCACACAATCCTAATTTAGAAATTCTCTTTACCTGTGAGGTATGTCTGGAATCATTATTTCTTTAACAAGTACATGTAGCTAGCTTTTGATTGTGACCTTCAAGTAAGACACCATCTTGTTCACCTTCAAACCTACTTTTCACATTATCTCCTTAAAAAGATGAAACAATTCATTATTTCTAAAACTATGACAAAGGCCTTTCAAAGATCAGAGACATCTGTAAGATTCTTAATTTTTTCCCCAACAATTAGTATGTCTTCATGAAATCCTTGTAAGCAACTATTAGAACAAAAAAAACTTACTAATGATCTCTGGCAGACAGATATAAGAAATTGTGTGCATTCTTATTTTAAGAGACAAAAACGTCAAGATTATCTTTGATGTCATTTTCAAAGAATAATTATCAAGGTTTTTTTCTGATTTTTTTTTCATTTATAAAAGATGAAAGCTAATTCTGAGATTATATACTTTTTAAGTAATACTTTTTTAAGACTCATATTCAACTGAAAAGTGAAGTGTCATTAATTATGTATTTTCAAAATGTTAGTTATTTTAATATTCTTAAAAGCATCACATGTATATAGGTCAAGTAAAAAGAATAGACAAAAATCTTGAATTGTTAATGTTTGTTTGAAACAAAATATTCCCAAAGCTATGGAATTTAATTAATCAAAATAATGTGTAACACATTGTCCCTGCATTTTCATAAAAAGAGGAAAAGGGAAGGGCCTGGTATCCAGACAAGTATCATTATTTGAAGCACAGTCACTGCAGCATTTTTATGCTCAAAAGAATTTGCATGTCAAACCCTATTAGTCAACAAAAAATCTTGCCTTTTTTATCGTTCACTGGGGAAATGGAGTCATTGAAAGTGCATAAAAATGTTTCCTTAAGGGAATACAAAGCCTGTGACAATGTAGATTTTGTTTTAAATCTCTATCTAGACACAACACTGATTTTGAATCAGAATAAAACCCAAAGTGATTACGTTTTATTTATCTCAAATAAGCGTAAATCCTATTAATTTTTTATTTTGATTTGATGGCTGTAGGAACAATTGGTTACAAAATCATTGTTGTAGCTTGGTTGTATGAAATGGGATTTTTATTCCATAAAAGTACAAATTGATGTAGAATAAGTTAGAAATTTTACAAAAAATAAGAACAAAAGACTTTAAAGTGGACTGGACACCTAATAAAACATGATTCTCATAGCAGAATTATATTATAAATGCACTATATATATATATATATAATTATATCCTTCATTGCAAACTAACTCAAAATACTAAATGATGTCAATAATGATGAGATTCAGAATAGAAATATTTACACATTGTGCTGTTCTGTGACAAAGAGAGATTGAAAATCAAAGTCTGGAATACAGGTAGCAAGAAGTGGAACTTCAAAAGTGAATGAAACCAAAATCCATCAGCTAATGTGTCCTCAATGTATGTAGCTGTCTTTGAAGAATCCCTGTCTGTGTGTCTGTGTCATTATTTGAAGAATACAAAAGCAGTCTACCATTTAAGAAACCTATAGCAAAAAAAAACCTTTGTCTTGTGAAAGAGGGTCAACCATTGATTTATGTCAGCTGGTTAAATGTATATATGTCATCATGTGGACATTACGATATGAATGTAAAGAAGAAAGTATGTAATATAAAGATCAAAGAATGCTACTGTCTTTGTGTTTATGTAGTATTACATTTGATATCCTTTCTTTTTCCAGATTATCTAGCATCTTTAGAAAATGAGGATGGGGGTTATTGATTTATTATGTAAATGAATCTGTCAAATTCTTTGGTCCTCTTTTCAGTATTACTGGTTTGCCAATTAATGCAAAGTTGTTCCTCATCATATTTTATAATTTTTTCAGTATTTATGGAGGATATTTTTGGGTTATTTTTTTTTTTAAATTCAAGGTTTATGTATTGTTTCATGCGCTTTTGTGCAGTGTAGTCAAGAGAACATTTGGTTGTTTTTTACTCTTTTCTTGAAATGTGAACCACTCTATTTTGAACATTTATGATGTGTAAATGCGTAATTTAATGGACTATACCCTCACACCAAATGTATTCATCAATTACAACACACATACATAAAATGGAAATGTTCAGCATCCATGATGTCATTGCCTTTAAAACATCAATACCAATGCCTGGATTACCACAGAAAGTCTTTCAAAACAAAATTAGCTTTCTGTGATAAAGTGATTATGGTATGAAATCTGATCAATTTGTCAAAATGTTGACATATCTTTGAATGAAGCAATTACTCCCCATGAACTAAGGTCTCCTTTTAAATACGAGTCTCTCTTTATAATTTTCATTCTTCATTTGCATCTCCACTGTGACATTTCACTCTTTTCAAAGGAAAAAAAAAAGAAAAAATTACTATCAGCTTCAATACGGAGAACTGTCATCAACCATTTCATACTTGTCAAAATATAAGACTGACTTGTCATATCTGATGCATAGCAACACATTCCTTGAAATGACAAGTTCTTGGAGTTCTAGGATTTCTAGATTATATTGGATTATCTCATTGCCTTGATGCTGATTTCCCTGAGCACCTGACTTTTCAGAACTGTGAGTTTCAGTAAATCTGAAAAGGATTGAAATTAGAGAATTATTGAAAACGAAATTTTCATATAAATGAGATGGCGTAAGACAAGAAGAAAAAAAAGTCGTAGATTGCTATTATC
>JAVSBT010331074.1:0-11552 GCA_033118115.1 Pharyngocirrus eroticus
ATCGTGTGTATTTGGACCATGTCTATTTGAAACACTGTCAAAAGTACCAAATACTTTGTTTCGAATAACTTTTTTTTAAAATCCGTTTGTCTCTTTGGATATGGTCATTCGGCTCCAGTGTGCGGTCTGCATTATCCTTTTTTTATAGATTTTCTTCATTTTTATTTGGCATTTTATAAATGTTCTTTTTTTTTTCTAAAAAAACACTTCAGCATGTAAAAACCAGATGTCCTAGGAACTCTCATGGCACTGTGGCAACCAGAAACTAGAAACCAATCACAGCTTATAGTCCCTACCCTACATGCTTTGAGATGTTAAACACAAGACCAATGAGCTTATAATGGCAGTGGGTGATTGATTATCCCAGGACCTCCAAGAGAAGTGGATTTGATGAATGGAACACTGTAAGACCAACTATGGATTTCTATCCTTTTGTTATAAGTGATCTAACGGTTTGTATTGAAAGTGCAGCATAACCAATGTTTACAACAATCTATTATTCTGGAAATATGAAGGAAGCAAAACAATTTTCTAGTCCTACGCAAATTTAATGGAAATAGTTAACAAAACTGTGCTATAATTTTATTATCGGTTCACTGGCTAGCTTATGTTTTTATTGCACTTACACATGTATATATGCTCAATTTAACTCCTTATTTTAAATAACTAATACAATTTCTCAGTACGACTAAGCTTCTCATTCAACTGTACAATATTTGTAGAAACGGAAAATTAAAATTAACGCCAGTTGTCAAGATAATGGCTCTTAACAATCAATAGAAACTGGAACATGGAATGCTTTTACCTAAATGTAGGAACATTTTGCTCCTGATCTTTTCAGTCTGTAGACAATCAAACATGAATATAAACCTGTGGTTTTTTTTGCTATATTTTCTTACCAATAGACTCTTATTATCTATTAATCGCAGTGGGCATGTATTTATGTCAGAAATTTTAGCATTAATTCCACAGGTTAGTCATGTTTGATTGTCTACAAACTGAGAAGATCAGGAGCAAAATCTCCCCATTATCAGAGTTCTAACAGAAATCTGGTTTACTATGGGAGAGTTTTGATAAGGTGCTTTATGTCATCCAAAATAATGAGATAAATCTGATACTTTGCCCCACAATATCTATTTATGTGTATGAATAAAAATTCAACAAAACTATAAATAGGCCACATCGCCACTTTCTGTAGAACCGATCAAATATTAATAGCTGTCAAGAATTTGCTGCCTCAAAAGTTTTTCATTGGCACTGAATAACTGACCATGTAGCATTGATGTTTTTTCCTGTCACCCATTATAGCACTACTACTTGACTATCTCAAAGCAGACAGACTTCTCTAACTTTATTACTTTCTTTGTGACAGGTTCAAATATGAATATCACTGTTGGGAAATAATAGGATGTTCTTCCAAATAGAACTCTTCATAAACCATTTTCCTGTTAACTGAAATCTAATTTGGTAAGAAACCCTGGAGTTATATGTCCTTTTGAGCAGAAGACAAAATGAAAGTGAAAATATTCAAGCCTTCAAATGGTTGACTTGAATGCACTTTGTTGTGGTGGGATTTTTTTATTTTTATTTTTTTGTTCTTTTTGAATTGGTTTATCCAAAAAGGAATGAAATATTTGGATGGCTCCTTTATTATTGACGACAATCCTGACATTTTCCGTGTCACAGCACATAATGATAGAAATATAAATTGGAGACTTTCTTTAAGGAAAGAATAAAAACCTTCTAAAGTAAGCAAATCACAAAGACATTGGAAGTCATTTTAGAGGATTGCTAGTAAAGAAAGCAAATTACATTCAGATTTTAAAGATTGATGATATGATGATAAAGATTATGAGACAAAATGGGTTTTGCATATGTATAAAAGCATATGTATTCCTTTGCAATATAAAGCCACACATTTTATTACAGGGGCAGTGATGTTACTAGCAGAATCTTATAACATCATCTAATGTTACATAATAAGTCATTTTTGCATATTTGTAATTATTCTAGAATGGATCTCAATGAACTGTTACAATGACATGTTGACGGCCCAGAATTAGATCAATTATGCAGATTCAACATTCTAATTTGTACATGTTATGTCATATCTTAATTTGGTCTCCTTCCCAGAAGAGTTCTTGGAGTATGTTGAATATTGATGCACATCCTTGATGTTTAAAAGCTTTATAACATGTACAGTGTAGTCTTTACAAAATCTTTAATTTCATAATTCATCTGTAAACTTGATAACATTAGGTGCTTTGAAATGTTGATATTTAATGAATTCAAACTGTTCTTGTAATGTCTCTTACATTTTTAGAGTGTTTGTATGGCTAAAAGAACCTTTCTTGTTATTGTGAATGCTTTGGTATAGTGTTTTCCTTTCTCTTATTGGCTTTCTCCAACTATGAACTAAGTGATCAATTATCTATGTAGCTATCAACTATAATCATATCAAGCATTAATCAAATCTAAAGCTATCATGTTTAACATAAAGAAACCCTATCTGTTTTGATGAAATTGTCTCCTTGCCGTTGTACCAGCAGTATAAATTGCTTGTTTGAGTACACCCAGAGTGGGGGAATATTCCCATAATGGCATGTCCCAGAAAGAAATTGCATGTTTTCATATAGCAGTGTATAGGCTAAAAGTTATCTCTGGAAATCGTATGACATTTCTTCACTTTCAGAAAAAGCAGGGAAAAAATTGAAGATTTATGGGATTTGTTTTTTCATGGTTTAAAGGTGAATTACAAGCTGCTACAACTTGTCAATCATTTAAAAGATTGTTGCTATGTTTTAAGCTTTGCATTCCCTAGTCTAAATAAATGCATGACAGATGCATGAAGCATGCCTAACAATGCCTGATGCAAGGATTAAGACAACTCCAGGCATTTCCTTAGAAAAATTAAATGAACTCCAGGGTTGTCTTAATCCTTGTGTCAGGCATACTCCATGCATTTATTTTGACTATGGTTGTTTGCAAATGATGCATTTTATATGATCAAAAATATGAAAAAAGACCAGCTCATGTTGGGCCGAGGGTCAGTATCTAGTGAATGAGTCCAAAGCATGCTGTAGACATTTTTAAGGATCATGTGAGAAAAGTTTAACAATTTTGATGCATTTGGTATTATGATGGTGAAAAATACCAACTGTCCGAACTGCCTACAATCAAATAAAACAAAGTTTGGCACCAAAAAGTAAATGAAAGTTAAAAAGTGTTGGAAAAGCTGAATATGAATATCTTTTTTTCATTCTTGGTGATAAGTGTCACCGAAATAGATAAGATTGCTTCAATATCCCTGCTCTAATATTACTAAAAAAGGGTTCATGAAATCGTAAACCACCGCTGGAAGCCTTGGTCTAAATTTCATTTAAGACGTCCCCTTAACTAGGACATTTAAGGACAGCCAGGGGAATGTCATTGACTTTGATGTACAAGCTCTTGTACCCTGAGGCACTATCTCATTTTCAAGATGATCAAGGGAGGATTTTACAGCTAGGTTCCCTTCACTATGAATGGTTAAAAATGGCATAGACTCTTATTACACAGGGGTTAAAAATGGTCATGTGTTTCCATTAAGTATTACAAGACCCTTGGCAACCTCTATTAACCATTGCGTATTGCCTAACATATATTTCCTCATGATACGTCAATCTTTGATTTTTTTTATCTTTTCTATGTCTGAATAAGAAAACTGCGTTAAATGTATAGAGAAGTTTAATTTAAGACTTTTAATAAGGTCCCTGTTTTGTCATTAGGCTACCATTCTAAATATAGACTATACTTAAAAAAACATTTTAGTTCCGAAGCCTTTTTAAATAAAGATATACCTGACTTCTGGGCACTGAATCCTTGTAATTTACATATTAATTTGGGTAAGTTCCACATATTCAACAATACAAAACTATCTATTGTAAACCTGACTAAATAAAATAATGTTTGTGTGAAGTTTATTAATATGTAACCTTATTTATAGAGGGTGGCCCATTCTGCTTAAGATGGTCTTAAGTTATGTGGTACCAATGAGAGACTGATAAGGACATCATTTGCACCACCATATTTTTATTTTGCATTGATGTAGCCCTACAGTTGTCAGTTTTTGTAAATCAATGTCTACATCTTCAGGCCAAATAATGATAAAGACTAATAGATAAAACTGTATATAGCAGTGCTCACAGTGGCATAAATTGTAAAACATTTTAAGAAATAACTGAAGGCAAAGGACTTTTTAATTTTGTAAAGTAGAATCTCAGACAGAAAGAGCAAAATCAATACCAGATATTGATAGCTTTAGCAATTCTTGAGGAAAGATTCTTGGACCGTTTTTTAATGCCTCTTTTTATGTACAGTACATGCAATTACAATGAAAGTGTACATATGAATTGATTGTCTTCCTAGTACCACGCCATGTAAGGCAAAGTAATAATTGATCATCAACACATAGTAAAGGTCTTAAATTCCACTCTAACATGTAAGAAACAAATCACATTTCCTGCTCAAATAAATATTAATTGTTCTTCTACATGAATCCTGACTTGAGTTTATTATATCACAGGAAATCAAACATGTCTTAAACAAAAGTCCAGTGCATACTTTCGTTGAGGGTCATGTACATGCACACCATGCAGACAATTGACTTTCTCTGGTTTATTTGGTGAATGTATATTAATTCAAATAAGAGTTAAACAGCTTTAAAATTACTTCACATCACTAAACACCACTGTTTTTTTCTAACAGGGTAGCCAAAGCAGATTTTCCATTAGCCAAGAAAATTATTGATATTTGCAGAGAGATTTGGAGAAATTAATGAAATCTTTATGATGAGACATTTTAACAGGGACAACGAACACTGTAGAACAGTTTTCCAAAATTGAGCAAAATTTAGTAAATAGAAGTATACTCTTAGATTAAAATATCAATTTTTGTGATGTTAGTGGCAAAATGGAATCAAGTCTAGATTTAGTGGTGCTTATATAAAAATTACTAACTTGTGTTGCTAGTTTTAAGTATTAGTATATATTGATGGAAAATAGTGATATCTTGGTACCAATAAATCAAATGTTGCCTCCATTTCATCACTGCATATCACTAACAACCCAAAACATCACTTTTTTTTTCAAAGAGTGCATGAGGAGCTTTTCAAGAAAGATAATCTAGCAATTCCCAGATGCTGATCTCATGGCAAATATCATGACTAATTTTAGTGACATTTTCTTTGAGATTCAACTTGTAAGCAATTACTAAGGGTGGTTTCTACTTATTATCTATCCACACATTACCAGAAATTGAGCAGAAATCCATAAAACAGAGCTCAGTATAGAACGACTTTAATATTGAAAGTTGAATAGAAGAATGAAAAATGACAACTCAAGTAAAGGATGGGAATTCCTCAACACGGAATGGTGTTTCCATTTGTGTCCCCTAAAAAATCAATATCCCACACAGAACTTGGCTCTTTCTGATAATATGAAGCACAATTTGGGGTCTGCAGATGGAAAGATAGTGAAATTCTAGAATAATGACAGTTTGTATCTCTGGCTGGCAATGCAATGTATAGCCTGCATAGCAATACCCAATAGCCACGGCCTGCTAGAATGGGATATGGTACAAAATAAAATTGCTTCCCGGTGGTTTGGTATCATAAATCAAATTAAGAAAATTCTCTTTGTCCCAGGGCTCCTATCATATATCACTGGTTTTTCTACGATACTTTTGTTGCCATGTTTTTAACTCTGAAAGCATGTTGTGCTGAAAATATTACAATCTTTTTTCACACCCACTAAGGAACAATCTATCTTGATTCATGCCCCATTTTGCTACTCATTATCTCCAAAGTGTAGGTCTATTCTTTTTATGCTTTGTGCATTGTATATTTGATATGAAATATATTCTAAGGGTCTCTTCCCAGACCCTTTTCATGTCATTATTTTGACAGGTCTGGTACTAATTTTCCATTAGAAGAAAACATTGCAAAATAATAAAAAAAAGGCACAGCAGACTAATATGATTAAAAAAAAGTGTATGAATTTGAAAGGAAAACCTCTCTATGAAACCCTTCCAATTTTTTTTCTAAAATATATCAAATAAAATTTAAATACTTTTAGTTTTACTTCCTTTAAAGTGAGAGTATAAAACAAATGCTTTAATATTTTGATTTTTAAAATTCCTTGTAAGTGTGGTATACTGAAACTCTCTCTTTATCATTCAAACTCTATTCCAATTACAAAAATGTAGCAAACCCTTCCACAATCCCCACCTCTTCCCTTTTCCCTACATACATATACAACAAGATTCAAAGATAAAGCAAGAATATGGTTCTGCATGCTAAGTATCAAAACAAACATCCCTTTCACAAAAATATTTTGAAAGCTTTGACATTAAAAAGTGAAGAAAGTCTGCAAACAATTCCAATTTGTATTCAACAGAGCAATCCAAAATGCTACTAAGGGCATACAACTCCGGGCAGAATTGAACCATTACACAGTAAATTCTTGAAGAAAGAGCCTCGTTAAGGTCTTTGGAATAGGTAACATGATAACTGACTAGCCACATTCCCTGGACATTTAGTCCTCTTTTATGTCCTACCCAAGGAAAATCAATACACACGGAATCTACTTCATTTGCTTTGGCTCCAATAAGCACCATGGAGAAGGATATAAAATCAGACCTTCAGGGAGATTATGTCAAATATTGAAACCCATTCTTTGGCAAAGGGACAACTGCAGTAGTAGCTTTTAAAAGTACTTGAGAAGTGATATAATATTACAATGGCATGGGTTCAAATCCTGATATGATTCAAATTTCATCAAAATCTATGTCCAAGTCTGTTTATTGGTAGGCAAGAAAGCTGCTCCAAATATGTTCATTTTGAATTTATTTGCAAATTTTCGTTGTTAACTACAACACCTAGAGGCAATAATTAAACATACAAAGTACAGTACAACATATATATACATATAGGCTAGAAGGTGTGAAGGATGAGCAGCATTATGGCATGAGTGTCTGTTTATCGGTATACCACTTTAGCCACAAAGAATGTTAGCCTTTTAATACATTGCTGTTGTGTTCATTCATTCAGATGCTTTGCTCCATTTACAAAACATTCCTGATACAAAATGTAATATTTCCCCTAAAAGCACTAACCTAATAATAAAAAAAGGCAGTTGGTATAATGCCCAATTCTATTTCATACAAATGGGCAAAGAAAAAAACCAAGCCAGCCATTTTGTATCTTTATCATGGTAACTGATGTAGGTCAAATGAAAAGATTAGAAAGCAATCACTCTGCCTAATTTGTTTTTTTCCCCATGAAGTATTTTCCATTTGTAACCATGATTCAAAATATAAAACAACCATATTGTATCTGAAATGGTATGCTTACTTGTGAATGATAAATTTTTTGATACAAACAGTTTTTTTTTTCTATTTCCATTTATTGGGGGAAAAAAGCATCCATGGACAACTCTTGTATATGGGTTAAGTTCTAGATTTATCTTTTTAACAGAATTTCATTACATTGTTCTTGAAAGATTTTTATTCTTGAATCTATAGCGAGTTGGTTGTATAGTAAGGCAATAAATTATCTTTGAATATTGGACAAATTAATGATATTTATTTTTGGCTTTTAAATATTTTTGGACATATGTTCGTGCATATCCAATAATATTATAATTAGTCACTCACCCCCTTAAAGCAAGCATGATACCACCCAAGCAAAAAGTATAGAGTAGAAACCATATGGGCTGTATCCAGTCCTGGTTCCACTACCCAGGCCAGCAAACAAACAAAATTAATATTCAACGCCGCTGTCCATGTCATAGTCAGGCAGTCATCGGCAAACACCTAGGACATGTTGTGTTTACATACAGTACATTATATCAAACGATATCTTTCTACTTCTGTATCAACATGCAATCTGATCAATTGCTATACGGAAACAAAGAGTCTTTGATATCACATCAAATGTTTTAAGGTTTCATTTGAAGATACTTTGATCTTGCAGTGGCATATTGTGTATAAGCTAATACTACATTAAATATGAAATATTTCAATATATTCAGGAGTATTAAAAGTATAATAAGCAAATAGTATTGAAATAATGCAACATCATTGAGTTTGCATCAAATATTTTATCACAGTCATCAAATAAAAGTCATGATCAAAACATTTGATGTAGTGACACACATTTATACACAATATCTGTTTTTTCATGTTTTTAGATTATCATGTAGTATTTGAACATGAGCAGGCTATTGCAACCCTCCCCTACCAACAAATTCACAAACAAAAACAGGGTTCCACTCTGAAGATAAATGTTGACCATTTGTTAACAGCAACAAAAAATCACCTTGACCTTAATATCAATATGCAGATAGCTTAAAAAAGCAAAATGTGTGTACCAAAAGAACTTGATAGTGAGCCATGATTTTTCAAAAACCTTTCAAATATTAGCATCTGGGTTTAAATTATACCATAAATGGTAAAAAAAATCCCTTTCCTATTATTGGCATCTATGTTCTTTACTTTATTGCTGTACCTTACCACCATTCTCAAAAGAATCAATTCAAAAATCCAAGAACAAATATACATAATACCTAGAGAAAAACTTGCATTGTCTTAAGCAAACAACAATTTCTCTAAGGGATTATCCCAAAACTAAGCAAATTTCAATATCATTCCCTCCTTGAACCAGGATTAAACAGATTTCATATCAATCATCTTTGAAGTGGAAATACATTAAGTGGAAACTGAACCAACAAAATCACTTTAAGAAAGAAAAGGCATAAATCGGAGCTTCTATGGCCATACTTGGCATCAATGCTATAGAGATCACAATTGCTCATTACAAGATACTGCAGAAAAATTTGCTTTAGTGAACCCTCCAATCATAGAGAATAAGGGGCAAATGAAAATGAGACAGGAGGCCATCGCATAAGCCAGAGACACATAAATTGGATTTGGTCGTTTCTGTTACAGTGCTCTTTGATATTTACTTAGAATGCAAAACACATATTTACCAAATAGACCTTCCGACATTGAGGACTTTTTTTGTAGGGCTATATAGATCTAACACTGCGATCACAACTCTCTGTTTTTTTGGCACTCTGTGCTGTTTTAATCTAGGAAATGAAATTTGTTTCTCTTCCGTGATATTGAGATTGGATAATATTGAAAGATTTCAGTGTCAAAGAGGAAAAAGATCAAAGGAAACCTCAAAAAATGTCCGATTCAGATAGATTCTACTGAAATCTACAATATTAAAATCATAGGCAACAGAAAATTATTGAAGTAAAACCAAATTACATGTTTACAACCCACATAAGTTAAAAAGTTCTTGGGTATAATATCAGCAATATACTGATCTTGACAGAGAAAATAAAGGAAAAAGAGCCTAAAAATATCAAAATCAACAAGATTATCTGATCAAGAAGTACCTAACACAGCTTGAAACTAAACCCTGATTACCAATGCTATGGAAGGTCAAGGACATATGATCCATGGGGAGAGAAATGGCCAATCAGATGGCCTAGTGGATAGTGTTGGACACCAGAGCAGAGACCTTTGGTTCAATTCCATACCAAGGCATCATAAAGTCTCCTGGAGCAAGACATAATACTCTGCAGTGCTGTAAATTGACAAGATCATTGGCAAAAGTGTGAATCCACAAGGAACCAATCTCAGAATGTTTAAAAAAAAACAAGATATGCTAATTTTAGCGAATTGCCTTATATAATAAAATGTAAATCAGAACTCTATCTAGACAACAAATCTACATTCACAAGCTTTAACCAATCTGAAAATCTGAAAGAGTATTGATTTCAAAGAAGGAGCGATACTTTCATTTTATGAGAAGTCTACTTTAAGAGTTATTTTGATATAACTTCTGATACAAAAGATTCTTTGCAATGCTTGTGAATTTCCATCTATAAAAGCTTATTGGTAATCAATATTGGGTTTTATAATGCTTCAAATATAAACCTCTGTCTCCTTGAAGCATTTGAGTCCCATGTCCTCTTATAAAATTTACGTTTTTTCTTTATTGATCTGTCTGCTGCCATGTTGATTCAGACAAAGTGTTCTCTTATACTAGCTAACCATGGATTTTTCCCCAAAAAAATCTGAAATCTGTCTATTGAAATTGATTCTAACTCTAAACTTTGGTTTGCAAAAAAATCTAAATCAAAGTCTTCCTGCAAATGCAAACTTTATAAATGTCAAACAATGAACATTTTATTTTGTGAGGCAACAGACTGACAAGTAATGATGAAATCATCAAGCAAAACTCCAGATAATGTCAGTCATATCTAATCATATTCTTACTTTCTTTCTCAAAGGCAAACTTTATTTCTTCAAATTGATGATTATTTTTCTCGATATACATGTAATAGCAAAATAACTTTTTCAAAATTACAATTTAGCCAGTACCACATTAGACATCTAGAAAGAATAAATCAAAATGTCCAAATTGTTGGTAATCATGCACTGACTTTTATTTTGTCCTTGGATAGGGAAGATGCTTTATCTATAACATAAGTATTATTTGACATCTGTTTGCCAACATAACTTGTGCCATGCTATTAATACTTGAAACCCTGTTTGTACAGTGTAATGGTGCTTATAATGATTTTCCAATTACCTTAAGAAGGTACTTAGTATTAACATGGTATTCATAAGTAGCCTTCAACAACTCTTCCATGGACTGCTATCATGTGACCATATTCTGTGTTAAATTTTCCAGTCTAAAACACTGTCACACCTTTTTTGCCACAACCATTTCCAAAAAATATCAAAGAAAACTTGTATGATTTAAAAGGGATGTTTATTTGGTTTCCAAAATAGGGCTAGTTTTTTTTAATACTTTGTGTGATAGCTTTAAATTAGAAAATCACTTTATAGATCCGCCACCATAGTCCATTTGATGATGAGAAATCTCATCCCAGTTTCTAACTGAATTTAGAATATGATAGTTTTGCAATCTGCAATAATCACTGTGAAACCATAGACAAAAAAACTGACATTTGAGGATCTTAATTTTGATCTGGTCAGTAAGAGTTCAAATTCAAAGATATAATTAGGTCAATCCCTATATTGCAAACTGTATAAAAGTATCAACATTTAAATGTCACATGAGAATGCAAAAGCCTTAACTGTCAAGTGTCATAGGTTTCTTCATCAGATAGAGCTTTTGCGTTCTCATGTGACTATTACTATTAGTTAAATATGCAACATTCTTATTACATGACAGAGAAAAAGACAGTAAGAAAAACTTTGAATCATAAGATTAAAGGCAACTACCCCTTTAAAAAAAAACACACATTTTTTATTTAAGGAACAAAGCAGAATGACCATGCATGAGGTGTTCCCTCTTTACCACAGCAAGATAAATCAGTTACTAACCACAAAAAGCCCTTTATCCCCCCCAAAAGATTAAAAATAGTTTTGAAAAGTGAACCAGTTGCTCATTCTTTAAAATAAAACTTAGTCCGAATATGGATAGTTGCATTTTATTTGGCTAATTTTCGTAATATACAATTACATCTTCA